>CEMH01203791.1:15917-32016 GCA_001179725.1 Macrocystidia cucumis | reverse complement strand
GGGCAACACAGGGGATAATGATGAGTCGACAACGACAGGTGATTGCTTTTCTGGAGCAGGGTGTTTGGGAGGTACGAGGATATCGGGGTTGTGCTGATTCCGAAGCGGTGAAGGGACGGCGATATAGGGGGAAGTCCGAGGATGAAGGGACGCTGGAGAAAGAAAAAAAAGGCGACATGATCAGCCGAGCCGACATGATGTCAGGAACGAAAGAGGGCAGGCAGGCTTACACGAGGAGGGAGGAGACGGGACAATGAGGTCTTGTTGCGGGGACGGCAAGGGAAGAAGGTCATAACCAGCCAGTGCATCTATGGCCTCTGAATACTCGAGAGCGGCGACTGCAGATTCTGAGCCGGTGACACGGTGGGGTTTGAGGGCGCCGTCGACAAGAAAGTAAACATCGAATCTGTCTTCAAAACATGGACGGTTGATCCAGCGGCGGATACCGGTGCTGTAAGTGGACATGATGATGTCTTGCGGCGGCGCGTGTTCGTCGGCGGTAAAGGGAGGGGGGAATGAGGGTTGTAGGTTTCTTCTACGACGAATGTTGTTCTTGTGTATTGATGCGCAGAGGGAATCTTTGTGAGGAAGGGAGGAAGGGTGGTTGGAGGAACGAGGAAAGAAGGGCGTTTGAGGAAGACGAGTAAATGGAGATGAGGGTAGTTGTTGATCTTGAGTGAATGGGGGATGAATTGAGATGGCGGGTGACGACGGGGGTAAAGGTTTGTGGACTGGTAGAGGAGGGGGAGGAGGAGGAGGAGAAGTCTTTGGTTTATTCTTTGGTTTAAGCCAAGATTTCCATGAAGGAGGTTTTGGAGAGGATGTTGTGATGTGATCGTCGTTGAGGGAGTTTGAAGAGTTTGAAGAGGGAGAATCTTGAGAAGGAGCGCGTTTTAACTGGCAAACGTCTTGAAGTTGTTTTGAAGCAAAGACGGAAGCGAAACGACGCATGATGATGAGAGGGAGGAGGGGGAGGAGGAGGAGGAGGGGGAGGAGGAATGAAGGGGTGGCTGAAGGGATGAGAAAGGGAAGAAGATGAAATGAAAAGAGGGGATTGGATGGCTGACAATGTCAATCACAGACCGACTACAACTAACAGTCCACTCTCTACGGTACTCTCTTCGTATGAATTTATATTTTTAAATTCATCTCTTGACTCTCTTCTATATACTCATCCATATTGTCATACCACTTCCTCTCCTCTTCTCTTTCCATTCCTACAATACAATCAACCACTTCCCTCATCCAATCCTCACCAATACCTCCCCCCTCTTTCTCGAAAATCCCTTTCGTCTTCAGATAATCTTGCGCTTGGCCAACGTCATCATCATTTATCATCAACGTTAAAAATCCATTTTCACGCACGTGTACCACCAACCCGACGCACAAGCCGCCAAATAGCCGGCGCTGCGTTTAAACTCGGTGTACCCACTCCGTAACTTTCTAGTTGCCTTGCGAATCGTATTGCGTCATGATGAATCGTCGATGCATTCGGTCCAAACTGCCCGTTCATTGTCATTCTTGTTACAAAATTTAGGGGGGAGGGCGAGTATCACTCACATGTGGACAAAGCGCCTGAATATCAGACTTTGTCAAGTGACAAACCATGCTTCTAGGCAGCAGCCGAACTGGCTCTAGATATGGTAGCTTATACGACTCGATCAACCTTTTTCAAGTAAAATACAAAAATCAAAATAACAACACCGTCAGCAGATTGTCCGAAATCTCATCAAGGAAGACTTGCCGGATGAAATCTTCATACAAGACCGGGATCCGCATCATCGTGCACGCGACCACCAGCACCCCTAACGTTCGCTCATGCCGGAACTTCTTTCCTTTGCTTCCGTCTCGAGGAGCTAGTCTTCCTGAGGCTTGAGTCCGGCTAATCTTGGCAGCAACAACCCCTTCCTCTTCATCCTCGTCGGTCGAACTAGATTCCGAGTTCTCCTTCAACAACTCGTCAAGTTCTACGTCCTCCTCTTCCCCGCTTGAATCCTCATCATCGGACTTTTCTTTTACCTTTCCACCAACGCCGTCATTCCCTTCACCTTCCTCCTTTCCTTCACCTTGCGCGTGATTGTAGGGTGCGGCAGGCACGGGCGTTGGAAGAAGCTCAAGATGCAAAGCCCATAGATCTCGGCACAATACCTGTTTTTAAACTCACGCTCGACGATCAGAATGTGCAAATTTTGTTTTCATTTTCTATACACACTTACCTCGAACTCTGGTGGAAGATCCCAAAGCCGTTGCAACGCGGCCACTTGCATGCGGAAGATCAACTGCAAACAAAGCATGTAATGATATCGACCACGAGCACCATGATAAACTATAGAAAGGGTGGAGGGGTTATTTTTTGATGAGAAGATTGCGAGTTTAAGAAGAAGAGGAAAACTGAAGAGAAAGGAAAAAGAAAGAAAGGAAACGGGACAGAACGCGCACCTTTGGGATCTGTCCTTCCCTTCCGTTCGCGCTTCTTTCCAGCTTTCAACGCGCGTTTTCGAAGCGCATGTGGTCCGAGATCCTCAGTCTCTTTAGATTCAGGGCGATAGTCCTACATACGAGAGAGAGAGAGGATGGAAGAAAAAAATGATATACATCAATGTTATTATGAACACGAGGGAACAGAAGTGTTTTTTTTGCTGGTTGTTTTTTTGTTTTGTTTTTTTCTTACCTGAAGAATGTGACCTTCGCTGCATGCAATCAATCCACTCGCTGGTTCTTTATGCCATTGCTTAGAGTTGCATGTCGGACAACGACGACGAGAAGGCATGATGATGAGGTCATGCTCGCAAGAACCGCGAAGTCGCGAAGTCTTTGGAGCAAGTGGGTAGATGTTTGGTTCTATTTGTGCTCCCTTTTACGTAACCTCAACTCTTAAGCTTCACTGGACACAAATGCTCTTGTCGTAATTTATGCAGTCGACTGCTGAGTGCCTTCCGGTTTCACTGTGTTTTTTTTTTGTAGTCGAGCGTCGATATTCGGAGCCTCTCGAAACTTACTACGGACCATGCCATCTCGAAAGGGGTTGAGAACTGAACCCCTGCTGATATTCCAAAAACGCATATTCAGGGGGAACGGGGAGAGAGAGGGGGAGGTGTTAACATTACAACAATTCCGCGTTCCATTTCCTCTTCCTCGACAATTCCACAAACTTGCTTTCAAAATGGGCACATGGCCAAGCTTCTCCGGCCTCAGGAGTCGGAGTCTTTGGAAGCACGGCTGAATCGGTTCTTTAAATGCGAATTAAAATATAAATGGTTATGATGGATTTCCAATATTGTTTGAGGAGCCAGCACAAACGGATCATCGCGATAAAAGAAAGTTGCGTTGTTGTTCACATTGCATTCGAAGAAAGACAGAAGAAACACGAAATCAAATCTTTAATAAATATAGAATTATTGAATTTGAAATCGGGTATACAAAAAGAAAAGTCCTGTGTAAATCAATGATTAAAAAAAAAGAGTGTGGGTGCTCCCAGACTGGATCAGTCTGGAGTGCGAAAGCTCCGACTACATGCTTCGCTTTGACTAATCGACTAAAAGAATGTGACTACCGTAAGGGGGAAGGAGTAAGGACAGTGGAACGGGTTGGGGGGGAGACAATCCTCCCCACCAAGCCCGTCAAGCCAGAGAACGAAAACAAATCAGAGGTCCATACGTCCTGTACGATGATAAAAGGATAATAAAAAGAGGGAAATATTTGCCTCATACTCAATCACCTACTCCCCAACGAGAGCGCTCGAAACCCTCTCATCGCCATCCTGATAAAATTCGAAGCGCGCATCGAAGGCCGTTCTTTCCTATCCTCGCCCCCCATATGATGAATAACCACAGGTTTCACAAACGCAGATTCTCCAATCCCCTGATTAGTGGGGAGGTCAGGAACTTCAACCGCAGGATCGACAGCGAAAGTAGCCGGCGTGATCGCTTCCGAACGGTCGTCCTCGCGGCCGGATGACGATCCGAAGGCAAGCGCAGGTGCAGGTGCGGGCGGTGATTCTCCTCTGACCGCAAGTGCGGTTTCGTCTGTACGCCCATTATGATGATGCTCCACGACGACAACAGGAGGTTGTTCGTCTGTTGGGCTAGCGAACGCATATCGTTCGTCAGAGTCCACCGACAATGGGGATTCGCCACCATCGGTTTGTGGCTGAGGCTGAGGATCGATGAGTGTCCGCCCAGGTAGTTCCTGTTTATACTCGCGGTGATGGTGATCCTTGGCCTGTTTATCCTTTGGACGAACTGCAGCGGCGGCGGCGCGAATAGGTGCTGAAGCCAACGCCAGCTCTTCAGGTCCCATGAAGAAAGTATCCAACTTCAAGATCTCGTGACGCAGATCAGGGAGTGGGATCCGTTTGAGCGGGTTAAGATTGAATATTTGCTTCAGAATCGCGTTTGCACCTCGAGAGATGGGTAAAACCTGACGGAGAAAGTTTCTGTCCTGTATGTACGCCCCGAAGCAGTCGTCCTTGGCTGTTGCGAATCGCCAAGGGTTACGGCCGGAGATCATGTTGGTGAGGATGACACCGAGGGACCAGATGTCGCTGTGTCGGGAGGAATAACGACCGATGGATAATTCTTGCCCAATGCATTCTACAAAACGGCATCATGTGGTTTGTTTTGAACGAACACAGGCGATTGATTCGCAAGGAGGACACTGACCAGGACTCATGTAGTAAGAGCTGCCGCAGCCGAAATCCTTGCAGACGTGGTTCCGAGTGGACAGCCCAAAATCAGCAAGGAGGATGTTCGTTCCGTCCAGCGAGCAAAGCACATTCTCCGGTTTGATGTCGCGATGAAAAACACCTTGTTCGTGGCAATAATGGACCGCGTCAATCAGTTGAACGAAGGCAGTCTTCACAAGTTGCCCATCTTCATGGAATATTTGTCTTTCCGTGATGGCGGAGAACAAGTCCCCTCCGCTGCAAAGGTCAAGCACGACATAGACGAAGGAATCATCGACGACAACTCGGTGGAACGTGACGATGTTTGGATGGTCTGACACCAGTTTATGAATTTCGAACTCGCGAGTTTGGAACTTCTCTTGATGAGAACCTGGTGCTGGTTTGAAGAGACATTTCACGGCGTAGTAGACCTTGCGGTGGGTAGGTGACGTGGTGTCGACGGCGCGATAGACTTTGCCGTAGGCGCCTGAGCCAAGACTTTCCAGCAGTCGGAGGCGGCCATGATCGATTGTACGCCCAGAAAGGTCAGGCATAGTATCCGTGGCAGAAACGTGAACCATCACACGGTCAACGGGTGATGTGAAGAAAAAAATGAAGAAGAGTTTAATGAGAGGAACCGAACGAAAACGTTCGAAAAAAAGGACAGAGGAAAAGAGAAAAGAGGGGTTAAAGTCACTATCTCACTTATCATTGTACAGAGGCTGACGGGGAATGTTTGACTGGATGTTGGTGTGTTCAGTTGTGACGGTCGAGGTTGAGATGAATTCCCAGCCATCCAATTTTGGACTCCCTTCGATCGTGATCGAAACGGTGACAAGTCCATTCACGTCATTATATCGAAAATGAAGCGAAAAACCCCACGTACGAAACGCTCTGGGAACGTCGTCCGAACTCGGATAAAGACCTTGCTGGCGTTCATCCAAGTATATCATCATCATTTACATGTAGTCACGGCTCTCCACGTCAATTAATACCCAACATTTCTCCGAACTACCCCCGTCTCCCCCCACAAATGCCAAATGAAACCGTTCCGTCATCACAATTTCAGTCAATTTCGGAGAGTCGCGGACCGTCCCACCCCTTCGAACGTTTCAACTATAGAAATTCGAGTAATCTCATCTCTCCACTTCTCATCTCCCCACCTCCACCATCTACCCCATCTATTGAAAACCAATGTCTTCATCTCCTAATCCATCTTTTGTGTTGCGTGGTATTAACGATGTCGTGTACGAAGAACGACCCATCCCAGACGGTAAAGGCTTTGCTCCGCTTGCTGTCGATCGTGCTTCATTGATGTCGGCCTCATCACACAGTGACTGGCGATCAGGTCCTCGTCGAGGTTAAGAAGACTGGTACGTCTCCACTCAGCCTCTGATCTCCCTCAGCGTCTGATTTGCTCCGTGGATAGGGATCTGTGGTTCCGATGTACGAAGCAACATCACTTCCAAAGATCTGCTCAGAAGATTCCTAACTGCTGCTGTTCTTTAGGTCCATTATCTGGTCCACGGGCGGATCGGAGACTTTATCGTCAACAACCCGATGGTAAATGAGCTTGCATCCGTGAAGTTGGAGTATGTGTCTGATGGACTCTCAAGGTTCTTGGTCATGAATCATCAGGCATCATCTCGAAAGGTAGATTCATCGAACGAAGGCCTTGATATGATGTTCACGGTGCTGTAGTGGGACCCAATGTGAAACACCTCAAAGTGGGCGATCGCGTCGCTGTCGAGCCTGGCGCAACTTGCAGTGCGTAATGTTGCATCTTGGTGTCTATCTGCCCTTTCCTCACCGGATTATAGAGAGCTGCGAACTCTGCAAGGCAGGCCGTTACAACGTACGTCTGGGTTTCAGAAATTGCAGAAAGGTTTATAACAACAGCACTACAGCTGTGTGCAAACATTGAGTTTGCTGCCACCCCTCCTTACGATGGGACTCTCGGACGATATTATCGCGTCCCGGCCGATCTGGCATACCCACTTCCAGCGGGTGTTTCCCTTGAAGACGGTGCCATGGTGAGTCAAGGTCGATGGCTTCAAGCCATAAGTTTGTGTTCAACGTGTGTCCGTAGATGGAACCTCTCGCTGTCGGTGTTCACTCCGTTTCAAATCTCGGAGGGTTCCGCGCCGGCCAATCTGTCGTTATCTTTGGGTGTGGTCCCGTTGGTCTCTTATCCATGGCTGTTGCCAAGGCTTTGGGCGCTGCTCGTGTCATTGCCGTCGACATTGTTCCCGCTCGGCTTGAGTTTGCGAAGGAGTATTCTGCCACAGAAACCTATTTGCCGGTTAAACCCATAGAGGGGGAGAGCAAGTTGGAGTACAGCAGGCGTAACGCCGAGAACATGAAATCCGTGCTCAACATCACCGAGCGTGGAAAGCAGGCTATCGACCTGGTCATCGATGCCAGCGGGGCGGAGGTTTCCATCCAAACTGGTTTATATATCGTGAAAGCAGGAGGCACCTTCGTTCAGGTCTGTACCAGATCTCTTTTGGTTGCGACACAAACTGATAGATGTTCGATATCGGCAGGTTGGAATGGGAAATCCGAATGTAACATTCGATCTGGGAGCGATCATGGTGAAAGAGTTGAACTACAAGGGCTCCTTCCGTTACGGGGTAAGCTCTTGCGATTGTTCGCATCGTTCATGAGCTCAACAAACGCAGCCCGGTGACTATCCCTTGGCGATTTCACTCGTCGCACAAGGCAAGATCAACCTCAAACCATTGGTTACTCACCGGTAAGTTGATATTACTGCCTCGGAATTCAAAGCTGATCCTGTGTGACAGCTACCCCTTCACTGATGCAATTGTCGCTTTCGAAGCCACCAAAGCTGGGAAGAGCGCTGACGGCACAGGCGTCATTAAAGTCATCATCTCGGGTCCCGACGTTCCCGTCACAGAAGATTAAGTTGAAACGATGGCGCGTTACAATACGATGTGTCGTCTCTATCTATCCTGTTTATGATATATATATCTCTATTTCCATCAGTTTGACGAAAAGCAATGGCAGTACAGAAAGAACACACACATTCATCTACTCCTGACAGCCTTTTTTCTCCTTCCGCCAGCTTTAACTGCTGGCGTGGGTCGTCCATTGAGAGCTTTCTTTGCCCCGCTGGTGCTACTCGTGCCAGTCGCAGACGATTCTTCCCCTCCCTCGGTATCTTCGTCTGCGGTGGTCGTAGAGTCATCCTCCGCATCTCCAGCTGCTGGGAGGGTTCTTCCTTGAACACGATTCTTGGCTGAGTTGGCCCACGATTTCAACAGAGCAATAAACCAAGTTCCACCGAGTGTTGGGCGAGGGATGGTGGATGGATCCAGACGTTCGAGTTCACCGGAGGGGCCAAGCTGGGGAGGTGTTAGCCCGAACGATAGAAAAAATGGAAGGGAATCGTCGTACGACAAAGACTTCAGATCCTTTCACGACGAGGTCTAGCCATTTCCCTGAGGTTTGATTTCCATCCTCATCGTAGCGCGGAGGCCCACCAACATTCACTCGAACCTGTAAGCGGGGAATCAGCATTATCCAGAGGGGTTTTCTAGCATTGGAACACGGACCTTTCGTTTGCCCTCGCCGATGTTTCCTTTTGGGCCCCAAGCTGCTGTACGCGCCTCTTGCACGAATCGGTTGATACGTTCCAGGTCACGATTATAGTTTAATTTTTGAACCAAGAGTTGCAAACCGGAAGTGAACACGGTGAGAAACACAAGGACAGACTGCCGCAACGAGTGACATGGTGGATAAACGTCATAATCCAGAGATGAGACAGGTGAACTTACACCTAGTCCTGGTCTGAAACGTGAGTAGTAATACCCAGTTCCACGCCATTTCGGCACACCGTTTTTGTAGAAGAAATCGTATCTAGACCGAGGGAGGAGGTTGAGTGGAGGCAGCGAGAAGGCCAGAGCAAACCAACCTGCTCCTTGACTCTTTGTTCCGCAAGATAGTTGAAATGACACCCAGTCTTGCAAAGCGCTCATGGGCACTCTTGACGTTTGGATTTTTGTCTGGACTAGAAGGGACTCGCAAGATAAGCAGGCGAATGAGCGAAAATGTGATGATGAAATTGCTTACTGTAACACCATGCTCATTTTGCGGTACGCTTTGGCGATTTCATTGGTGGTGGCGGTGGACGGAACATCCAACCACGAGTAGAAAGTAGTGCCCTTGCCTTCAGATGCCTCAAGTTCGCTGACCAGGTCGAAAATCTCGTGGTCTTCCTTCGTACGCGTTTGGTTAGCTTTGACATAAGGACAGTCCAGCAGGTTATCGTCTATACCTTCTCCCAACTGTGTGGATTATTAGCACGCGAACCGAGGTAAATGCGGAATGCAAGTTGACATACGCGAAAACGGAAACCAGCAGCGCAACAAATGTCAGAAAAAAAAGAAGCCTCATGGTGGTGATTACTGGAGTTGGTTCAATCCCACTCCAAAGAGTATTGCCTATTTGCGAGTGTAAGGAAAGGGGGTATCGAATGAAAACGGGAATGAAGAGTGGAGAATGGACTGCTGAAGGGACCTTGCCAGCGAGCTTCCATTCAAAGAGCACGTGATTTCACATACAACTGTCTCCTCTATTTTACACCATGCTGCAGCTCATTACATAGGTTTACATCGCATGTCCAAGGGTATATCAACACCGCGAGTTTCCTATCCAAATCAACTTATACCCCGTGCCAGTGATAAAGCACATTGCCCTTGGATTTATCGTGAGCATGCGGAACAATGGCGAGAAATAATACAAGATATCACCGTGCTGTTTTCCTTCTTAACGATTTTGCGATTCACAAGGGCTATGAGGCACTTGTTGACACGAGCCTGGCTCAGATCAGGCGGCGCAATCAAATCCGTGACTGAGCGCATGTGAGATGTTGTCAATTTCCAAATAATGTCGACTCACGCTTCACGACGTTGTTGGGAGCGTTGAGTAAACCTTCAATGACAAGTTCCATGTGGCGCCGTAGATTCTTATGCCTGGGTCAGAAAAAGGTGTCAAAGACAACATCTCCACATACAGGATCACTCCCTCGAAACTCGAGCGGAAGGCATGAAATTATTCGCTCGATTTCAATCTGGAAGCGAAGTTAAAAAAGTATTGTTGTAAATCACGCATCGTACACACGTTGCGTTCTTTTCTCTCCTTTGCGGTGAGTTTCGGCTTTGCTGCCTTCTTTTTAGGGAGTTTAGAAGGTGCTGACGTTGCGGCTGCATTGGTAAGGAATGTCATTTCGCCGTCTGTCACCTCTGTCGCAGTGGTTTTATCAGCCGCTTCCTGAAAAGCGGCAGCTTTTGTTCGAAGGGCGTCCAGTGCCGCTCGGGCGTCCTCCTCTGAAAATGGTCATTAAAGCGCAAAGTTCAAGGATCGACGCGCACTACCTGCACGTTCCTTTGCCAGGATAAAAGACATGTCGTTTGGCGCCTATTGAAGACGCGCACTTAGGGGCAATAGTCACGTAGGAGAGGGGAATAGGCACACCTGACGCCAATCCACCGTAAGTGCGTTCATGTTCATAATATATAACCAGCTGGCGAAAGACTCATTGAACGTTGCAAGTGAGTTGCTAAGCTTTTGCATGTTCTCGACATTAGCTTGGAGCGTTTCTGTCTCGTCGACAAACTCTGACATAGCTGGTTCAAGAAAACCAAGGCCATGAGGTGCGTCTGGGAACGCGCCTGAACGCGACAGGGCAAAGAGGGAGCCCTGTGATACGCGTCGCAATGGAGTGCGATGTGGCGTTTGCGTAGGAAAGGCCATTGAATGATATAACAGTCCAGCAACAGTCAAGTTGAAGCTCAAGTGCGTTGATTCGGCAATTCAAATCAAGAAATCAAATCAAATCAGGGTCACGTGCACGTGCTCCTCATTCAAAATTTCGCCATTTCCCCCCACACTTTCCTCTTTATCGTACCACCATCTCCTTCCCTTCAAAAAAATAATTCAAACCCAACAATGGTCGCTTCGAGTGTTCTTGGTTTCCCCAGAATTGGTGAGCTCACAGTCGTGTTTTCGCACATCTCGTTCTGTCGTTGATCTTCCGGGATCTTATCCTCAAAGGTGCCAATCGCGAGATCAAAAAGGCCGTCGAAGCCTACTGGGCAGGAAAATTATCAGCAGAAGAGCTCACAAAAGCAGCTTCAAATGTGAAGAAAGCAAGCTGGACCAGCGTCAAAGCCCAAGGCGTTGATTTCGTTCCAAGGTGCGATCTTTAGATGGTGATTGATTGAACTCAGCTAATCGCGCGATATCAGCGGCGAGTTCTCACTCTACGATCACGTCCTTGATCACTCGGCTGCCTTCAACGTCATCCCAAAACGCTATGAAGGGCTTGGTCTCTCACCCTTGGACGTCTACTTCGCGATGGGACGGGGACGCCAGTCTGATGGTGTTGATGTTCCCGCATCGGAAATGAAGAAATGGTACGTAATGCAAAACGTAATTTTTTGAATGGGTTTCTGATTTCCCCAAAGGTTTGATTCAAACTACCACTTCGTTGTTCCTGAGTTCTCCGATGAAACAGATTTCAAGCTTAACTTCAACAAGGCCGTGGAGGAGTTCAAAGAGGCCGAAGCTGTTGGCATCAAAACTAGGCCTGTCGTTCTGGGACCTTTATCCTTCCTCACCCTCGGGAAGGCCTCGAAGAGTGCCAAGCCGGGATTCCAGCCCATCTCCCTCCTCCCGAAGTTGATTCCCATCTACAAAACTTTGCTTGCAGACCTGAAGGCTGCTGGTGCGGAATGGGTGCAAGTCGACGAGCCTGTTCTTGTTCTCGATAGTGCCGCCGTTCTCGAGAAGCAATTCGCCTTTACATACAATGAGCTCTCTGCCATTGCGCCGAAGATCCTTTTGACCACATACTTTTCACGCCTCGACTCGAACTTGACTTTTATTTCTAAGCTTCCTGTCGCCGGTCTTCACATCGACTTGGATCGTGCTCCTGGTCAACTTAACGCTGTCCTCGCGGCAATCAAGCCCACGGACATCGTTCTTTCACTCGGGCTCGTTTCTGGACGTAACATTTGGAAGACTGATTTCGCTGCCGCCATCAAGCTCGGCCAGACCGCTGTTGATGCGCTTGGTCAAGATCGTGTCATCGTTGCGACCTCATCCTCCCTCCTCCACACTCCCGTGACGCTCGCATCCGAGAACAAGCTAACAGCGGAACAAAAAGATTGGTTCTCATTTGCTCTTGAAAAGGCTCATGAAGTTGCCGTCATCGCCGCTGCCCTTTCCGGTTCCCAGGACTCGAAAATCGCTGCGGCTCTTGAAGAAAACAAGGTCTCCATCGCAAAGAGGCGCGAATTCGAAAGCACTTCAGATGACGGAGTGAGGAAGCGCGTCGCCGGCATTACTCCCGAGCAGCTCGAGCGTAAAAGCCCCTTCGCCATCCGCAAGGAAGTTCAGGTGAAACATCTCAACCTCCCCAAATTCCCCACCACCACCATTGGCTCTTTCCCGGTAAGAATCGTCACGACTTCGACGTAAATGTGACCCATTCTAAAGTTTATGTAGCAAACCAAGGAGATCCGTCAAGCACGTGCCAAGCTTGGCAAAGGAGAACTGACTGAGGAGCAATACGAAGAGTTTATCAAAAAAGAGATTGAGTTGGTCGTCCGCTTCCAAGAGAAAATCGGTCTCGACCTTCTTGTCCACGGAGAGCCTGAGAGGAACGACATGGTGCAATACTTCGGAGAACACTTCCACGGCTTCGTTTTTACTCAGAACGCTTGGGTTCAAAGCTACGGATCGCGGTTCGTTTTATTTCGCTTCCACCAATCCCGTTGACTCACTTCTAGCTACGCAGTTATGTGCGCCCCCCAATCATCGTTTCTGATGTCAGCCGCCCAGGACCTATCACCGTTAAATGGAGCAGCTACGCGCAGAGCCTGACCAACAAGCCCATGAAGGGTATGCTCACTGGTCCTGTCACTATCCTGAACTGGTCTTTCCCTCGTGCGGACGTTTCTCGTGAATTACAGTCCAAGCAACTGGCTCTCGCTCTTCGAGACGAGGTTATTGATCTCGAAGCCGCTGGCATCCACGCCATTCAAGTCGATGAGCCCGCTATCAGAGAAGGAGTATGTCACCAATCCAATCAATTAATATCCGATGTAACTGACGTTGGCTTGGTAGCTTCCCCTTCGCCGTGCTGACTGGGACGCTTACCTGAAATGGGCTGTTGACTCTTTCAAGCTCGCAACAGCTGGAGTCAATGATCAAACCCAGACTCACTCCCACTTTTGCTACTCCGATTTCGATGATATCTTCCCCTCCATACAACGTCTTGACGCGGATGTTATTTCCATCGAGGCGTCCAAGAGTGACATGAAGCTCTTGAACACCTTCAAACATTATGGCTATTCCAACCAGATCGGTCCTGGTGTCTATGACATCCATTCCCCTCGTGTTCCAGGGGCACAAGAGATCAAAGATCGCCTCAAGTCAATGCTGGACATCCTCCCCGACTCCTTGCTCTTTGTTAATCCTGTATGTTGATGCTTCCTGCTCTCTTATTTATTTTCCCTGACCTATGTTCTCCTAGGATTGCGGTCTGAAGACTCGCGGATGGAAAGAAACTGAAGGTACCGCTTTCCCCGCAATGTTGACTTGGGATCCTTGCTGACACTCTTGATCTAGCGTCTTTAATCAACTTGGTTGCTGGCGCTCAGTGGGCTCGTGAACACTATGCTTAGATCCAACTCTAAGCATTTCGCTTCAACAGCGCTCGCGTACGGTCTATTTAAATGTACAGCCAGTTCAGCGATGGTCTGGCTGTGTTTTGAAACCGGTGGCTGGTGGCAAGTTCTGGCGTGGATACTCTTCCTTCGTTGGACAAAATTTTACAAGAAGCATGCAGGTTGGGCGGTGTGAATGTGCTTCTTGGGGCATGTCGTGAATTTATAAAGTAGCATCTTCATCAACTGTTGTAGTCGGATTTCAACAATCATCGAAAAGCATCTGTACTCATTTCACGTCTTGTTGCGACATGTTTGAGGGTGCATACCCAGTGGGGCCCACACTGGACCTCAAGATCTCAAGATCTCAAGGTCGATGTAAGTATGTGCTGCATTGCTTGATCCCAATCACAACCACCTCAGCAGAACCAGCAAGCACGACATCAGACTAAAGACATGATCCATCCAATACAATGCGGGTTTCTGTGGTTCATAATAATCCAAACCGGAAGTTCGCATTGTGAAGCTCTTGCGTTGTCAAAAGGTTTCCTTGACGATGTCTATGATATGTCAAACTATTGCCATGGCAAAGGACTGGTGAATAGGCATGCTGACAGCGAATTGAAGCCACTTTGTTCAACCAAGACGGCAGGCGAATGGGAACAATGCAGCTCATTGTTTGGCATCAATAACTATTGACAAGCAATTACCTAATATTTACTCATCCCCAGGGACTTTGAACCTCCTCAATGCACGCTGTCTGGCTTCGTCATGACGAACAATGGGTAACGGGTATCCAAGTTTCCTCGCCGCAGCGGGAGATGGATTGTGCAATTCTGTGAAGGGGTCAATGGCTCCTCGTCGAGAAATCGTGGGAAAAACACATTACCTGGTCCTCTCAATTTCTCAAGTTCGGGAACCCAATGGCGGATGAACTCACCAGTAGGATCAGCCTGAAGGGATTCAACTGAACAAGGTTCCGCATGCAAATGCGAATCATGATGATCTTACCTTGAGACTTTGGGAATAGGGATTGAAAATCCTAAAGTATGGGCAAGGGTCGACACCAGTGCTGGCACTCCATTGCCAGCCACCATTGTTTGATGCGAGATCTCCATCAATCAATTGTTCCATGAAGTACTGTACGAGAGTCAGCATGATAAAATCGGTGGGCGGTGGCGCTTACCCGTTCGCCAGCTCTCCAGTCAATCATCAGGTCCTTCGTCAAAAACATTGCCGTGATCATCCGCAGACGGTTGTGCATCCAGCCCATTTGGTTCATACACCGCATGGCAGCATCGACAATCGGTACGCCTGTCATTCCGGATTTCCATTTACCAAAAGCGTCGCTGTCTTGGGAAGTAGTTTCATCGTCCAGAGTCGTTTTGTGATCCTCCCAAACGACGGAAGCAAATTTCTCCAAAAATGGTCGACCCATCGAAACCCTTGGATAACCAGTCAAAACGCAATTGTAAAAGTCCCGCCATGCTACTTCTTGCACCCATCTCCCAACGCCATTGGTCCTTGCTGCATCAACTTTCTCTACTCCGAGAAGCGCCATGGTCGCGCGGACACACGCCCGAGGAGAAATAACGCCTGTGGAGAGGTAGACACTGGATCTGATTGAATACGTGTGGTTAACGGCATTTGCTCCAACAGACCTGAGACGGCTCGTTGTGTCGCGATCTACCCTGTCACGATCGTTATCATACTTCAAAACCCGACTATGTTTCTCAGATAACTCTGAATGGTTGTTGATTGGGTCCACGGCGCCAAGGTGGGCTGACATCCCCTTGCGACTGAGGAAACGTTGCAGGATCTACGCTTTAACGTCAGTGGTGAAAAATGAGGAAATAAGGTGGACACACTTCAGCTGCGGCTGCTTCTCCCGCCGGCCAGATCTCTTTCATTTTCGAAGCATCCTCGGGAGACAATTCAAATCCCGGGATGGAAGTGGGCACACTTGAATCAAAGAGCTTCGCATAGACAGAATCATGAATAGACAGGTCGTTAGCTTGGGGCGAAGCGCAGTCCTCCAAATAATGTGAGATTTTGCTGTTTAACGCGTTGATCCAAGCTTTCAGATATGGGGAATAAACCTGAATTAGGGTCAGACGACCCCGGCGTAAGAAAACTAAACAACCTTGACACACCGAGTAACTTCTGCCGTCCTTTGTCTGCACAACCCCAGGTTCGACAACGCATCGGTTATGGAAAAAATGAACTTTGATACCATCCTGAGTCGCCAGAGAGCATATTTTCAAATCCCTCCTCAGCTCGTCGACCTCATAATCCAGATTGGCGTAGACGTTGGTACAGCCGAGTTCCTTTAATTCAGACACCACCCGCAGCGGCAAAGTCCTTCGGATGTCATGTGAGATGACATGCAAAGGAATGTGAAGCTCTCCGAGAGAGTCCTGTTTACAGCCGTCAACAACTACTGAAAAGGAATCGCAACCGTGTGTACCTTGATGGAGGCTAGGCTGCGAAGTGTGAAGTCTATACGGCGCTTAGCCCTGTCGTGCGCGATGTAATCCTGAGGACTGATGAGAAAAACAACCAAGAGAGGAATATTTTCTCGCTTGGCGTGAGCGGATGCCAACGAAAGAGCCCGGTTGTCTGAGACTAGGGAGTGTTTTGAGTTGGTCAATTGGCTATGGAGGAAGAAGGAGCACCGACTTCGCAGATCGCCCATGCGCATCCAGCATACTATAGATTTACCCTTGGAAGGCTTCTTGACGCC
>CEMH01203790.1:15208-28089 GCA_001179725.1 Macrocystidia cucumis | reverse complement strand
CACGGTGCAGGTACGGCGATGTCAAACATTGTCCAGACGGCTCTTGAGCCATCTCGGTTGTGTTTGGATTTTCCATCTGGTGCCATTTCCGCCCTCAGGTAGAATTTTTAGCTTCTTCCCATGGCTCGGCATCATTCGCAAACGGCTTACGGTACAACACGGGAGTGAGCCGTCGCCATCCCGCACTGATTGGTTGAAATACGGCCGTCCACCGTGACGGTAGGGCGGACAGCCCTACGGGAGGTAAGGATGACAGGTTGCGAAGAGCAACACCTAACGGCCAGTAGAGTATTGGTCATTGACGTTTCTTCATCACTGGCATTATTCGTCAGGCGTTCCTATCTCGACGACTCAGGAGTCACAATGAGAGGGCTTTCCAGGTAAGCCCGATGCTTATTAATAGCAAATTCTAAAACTGGAAAGTCGTTATCTATCACTTGCCGCTGTACACCCCTCCCCCAACAATGTCACAGGGAATGTCTTACTTTATGCACATCCAGTATGCTACAGTGTCGAGCAAGTCAACATGACCATTCCATGTACTGATATTACAATCCCAGAAGTAGGCGTGCATGCAGACGCTCATGCATACTACTAAAGTAGCAGGAATGGATGTAAATAAAATCAACGGCATTTCACATCATCGATAGCCGCCGTGCACGTTTACACCCTGCCCTTGTTCTCCTCCATACAGGCGTGGCGAACCGGGTCCAGGAGAACCACCAAACAAAGGTGGTTGAACACCATATGCTTGTCCTCCGAGAACATTCGGTGGTGACGGGCCGCTCGTGTAGTTCGGGGCAGACCCTGGGGGAGGTGAGCCGGCATGTATGCTTGGCACCTGCCCATAGCTTTGCTGCGACCCGGGCAGCGGAGATCCGTGCATATGAGGTGGTGGGCTGCTATACCCTTGTGGACCCGGCGAGCCATGTGTTGTGGGGGGCGGACTTCCATAGTTTGCTTGGCCTGGGGGTGGCGACCCGTGTAGATTTGGTGAAGGTCCTCCATACATTTGATGAGGCGAAGGCGAGCCATGCATATTTTGGGGGGAAGAACCGAACTGCTGTCCAGGGAGAGGTAAACCGTGCATATTTGGTGGTGCGCCACCATAGTTAGCTTGTCCGTTGGTAGGTAGCAAGCCGTGTGAGCCTGCGTTACCGTACATCGGCGTTCCTGGGAGGGGACCACCTTGCACTGAGGGTGTCGCGGCGGGAGTAGGCTGCTGGCCGTGTTGCATGGGTAATTGTTGATGAAAAGGAGATTGGGTCTGCTGTTGCTGTGGTACTTGTTGTGATTGATGCTGCTGTTGGGGTGCGCTGTGGTGTTGTTGAAGTCGCTGTTGGTGAGGAGGGGCATGCGCGTGTTGCTGATGGGGAGGGGGTACCTGACCGCCGGTCGAATTCATCGCGCACTCACAAATCACTTGCGCTCGACGAACCACTGTCTGTATATAGGGCATCCACCATCAGATTACACCGCCATCGTCCACCAAAAATAACGAGCGCACCTGAACGTTGTCGCCAACCGTCCCATCAGGGTTCTTCACTCCCCTCGTCACCTTGACAAGCCCAGGAAACGTCGTGGCCCCAACCTTGTCTACTTCCCCCTTCTCGCTCTTTAGGCACCTCTTCACCAGTTCGATTTGACGCGGGTATAGCGTGCTTCCGAGTTCCGGTACGAACGCTCGGTAGAACGCGTCGTCAGCGGATGATCCCGATCCATGCAGCATTCTTGAAAACTCATAGGCAGATTCTAGCAGGGACGTTCCGGAGGTGTTGGGGAGTATGTTGTTTAGAATCGAGGCGAAAGTCGGGAGGCATTCGTACAGGATACCCAGGAACATTTCTGGCGTGCAGGTTTCGACCGCGGCAGAAAACGTTTGACGTCTCCACACACACGCAACTGTGGGATCACCTGAAAAAACGATCCATCCCATCAGACAACATATGCGCAAAGACAGTGAACAAGCCGACGCACGAGCGAATATGTGTTCGTGTATCCTCGTCAGTTGCACGTTGGCTTCGCTCGAGTTCGTAACAATAAGACAATTAATGATCCCCTCAGATATCGTTTCCGAGATAGCATGGCGAAGGAAGCAAGACAGTTGCATGCTTGACACGTCGGGGGGTTGCGGACCACTCCCACCTGCGACATCCGCCAAAATGGCATCGCGAAGAGCAAGCAACGGCGCTGGAGGTGATCTGACCATCTCTGCTGCCCATCTGTTGATCAATTTGTCCAGCTGGGATGCAGCATTCTAGCAAGGCGTGCTGATTTGAGCACGATTTAAAAGCGAGTAAGTGAGGTTAACCCACCCGTATCGAGAAATCGTCGACAGTATTTCCAGTCTTTCCATGCCGTTGAACACTGTTTCCGCCCTCGAGTAGTTGTATCCGTGCTCGAAGTTGAGCAACTTGTCGTTCTTGTTCCTCAAGCTGGACCCGTTGCTCCTCGACCTTCTCGTGCGCGAGTCTCTAAGACCATCAAGACGATCCATCATGATCAGCAAAGTTGCATGTGAAGAACAAGACCCGAAAGGAACACTCACGAAATTGGTCAACGCATATCTATATTGCTCGCCCGAGACGATATCTGATTGTTGTTGTTGGGGAAATTGAGGCTGCTGCTGGAATTGTTGTACTTGTGGAAATTGCTGATTCTGCTGATAAGCCATCGAGTTCAGCAGCGTCCGCTGTTCGTGAAGGTGAAAGATAAAAGGAAAGAGGTGGTTGAAAGACAAGCGTGTGGAACACAGCTCTCAGGGAGGACCGAGAGGGCGGTTTGATTGATGATCGTTCCACGTTGGGTGTTAAGCGGGCAGCTGACCTCGGGACAACTTGCGCCGATAACGGTTGGATTTCCCCCAAGATCCCCATTCAAAGCTCTATGTAAAACATCTACGCTACGAGTAAAGAACCTAATGTAGCTTCCGCTTGTACGACCTGAAGCCAATTGTAAACGGACATAAACCAAAAATTGGAGACGGAAACACGAACCTGAACAGCCTGCTCCACCTCTAATCTCCTTCGTGCGGCTTCCAACCAATCCTGTACCATCACTTTTGCCACTCCCTTCAATTGATTTACCTCCCTCGCAGCTCCTTCCAGGTCTTTCTCGTTCAGCAGCCATTCTGCTCTCGCCAAAACGCTTGCAACATCATCCCCACCTTCGACCCATCCCTCTCGTCGGAATCTGATCCCACTCACGAGTCGACTGGTCAAAAACGCCAATACACCGGCGTTCTCATCTGGGACTAAGGCGACTTGGGAAACCTTGGGTGCAACCGACCTCGTGAACCAAGTGCTGAGATCTGCAAATGGTTCCACACCGATATCAGGAGTGTCGGTGTTTTCCAAAGAGTCCAACGTGGCATTGACGACAACATCGTCCAGACCCGAAGTGACGCGTCGGAGAACGCGGAGCTCTTCCCTGAAAGGTTTGCGTTCGTTGGTCGCGAGTGCAGAAGAACTGAGGGCGCGGACCGCAGAGGCCAAAGCATGTGTGCGGATTGTCCCGTCAAGAACGGCTGAGTTGTCAAGAGCAATGCGGGATAACTTGGCGAGGGATGCAGAAAGCTCCGAAAGCTTTGATAGACGCCCGCCACGTTCGTTCTCGATCTGAACCTTTAAAGACCTGATCCACCGACGCTGAAGTTCAATTCCTTGAGAGATCACTTCCGACTTGAGTCTGTATCGTCGTTACTGTCAAGTCGCCAATGAAACTTGAGATGCAACGCACCTTTCATTGATCAGCTCCGTTTGCGTTTTCAGTTCGTTATTCAACTTCTCCCTATACGCTTGAATCATCTTCGCTCTTTCCGAGTCGAAAAACTTCCTAAACTCCTCTTCCTGACCATCCAACTTGTCCTGTGCCGCCATTTCCAACTCCATCAGCTTAAGAGTGTATTCTCTCGTTTGCTCGTCCATCTTCGCTTCTAATCCGACACGTTCTTCCTCTCTTGCCTGATCTATTCGCTGAGCAAGAGCGGTCAGGTCCGTTTTTGCACTTTCAAGAACCGACGAGGCAGACGATGACGCTTCGGGATTGGAAGCAACGAAGGTGGCCAAGTTGTCGATAGTACTGGCGAGATGCGAGATAATCGGTTCCGAAGGGGTGAGCGCAGAAACAGAAGGAGCGACGAGAGGAAGAGGTGCAGGTTTAGGCTTCTCCGCTTGACTTGGCTGGGGTTTCTCCTTCTTTGGAGGCGTAGGACGGGAGAAACCTGGCGGGGGCTCAAAACCAACAGGAAGAGGTGCATCGTAGATGTTGTTCGTGTCCGACTTCGGCAAGGTCGTAATTGGCGGGGATAAAACTTCAGTGGGTAGAACCTTTTCCTTTGGCTCCTTGCTGGTCTTCTGAGACGGCGGTGGACGGGGTTTTCCTGCGAGAGCAGCTTCGGCCGCCCAAACCAAGTCTTGCAGTTCGTCGGAGACTTGAGCGGCGATGAATTTCTCCCGGGGAGTTGTGGTGCTTTTAGGACCAATTTCAGTCTTAACAAGAGCAATAACTTCCTTCGCCCGCTCCGCCGTTTCGTGAAGAGTCTTCTTCACCCCCGCCTTTACAACGTCCGCCGCTTTCTCCGTTGAGTCTGGTTTTGGTGGCGAAGCAGAAGTTCCATTGATTTTGTCGCTCACAAACTTCGTCGTTGTGACGAACGCAGATGTACCAACTTCGACAACGTCGTCCACCGTTAGGGTGTCCCAATGATGCGACTCGGCAAACTCGAGCATGGCCTGACCGAGAGGAACGTTGTCCGAAAAAAAATCATGGTACGTCTGACTGTGGAATGAGGTGAACGCGCTTCCGACGTAGAATGTGGCGGTGAGAGTTGTCGTGGCCAAGACGATACGACGAATGAGATGGCGCTTTTTGGGTGGTTGAGCCGTCTCGGTAGCAAGACTCTGAATAGTTCGGTCAATTAGTTGGTTTCTTGTCTTGTCAAGACATATAAAAGCACACTTACCCGCCTAGTCACTCTGACGGCGCCACGAGTTAAAGGGAGGACGCGATGCATAACTTATCACCAGCCAGCCAGCGGAATGAAGTTGGCGTTGGTGGTCGTTGTAATGTCGAAAGCCGAATTCGTCCGTCCTTCCCACGATGGAAGCCCTGCTTTACAACCACAACGACGGATGTGCATCTGTGAACCCTCCATCCTGCTCAATAAACTGCAGAATTATCATAGTACATTACAGTACTTTCTGGTCAAATAAATCAAAATCCAAGTGACCACGTTTCCACCTTGGGCGACAACCTTGTGCCAAAATTCGACTTCCTTGTACTGTGACCCAATCCACTCATAACGACTCCAGCGTGGCGTTGTTTCTGTTCAAAAGAACCCCACAAAGGCAAAGCGTTCACCCTAAGCATGTTTACGCCACGACCCGACTCGGCTGCTTTGCACAGCTGACGCCGGTACTCAGGGAAACAGTCCAGAGATGTTGTTCAACCGTGGTGTATTGTCCTCCCGAGGGCCGTCCTGCCCTTGGTTCTTCCTGACACAATCCAGGTTGAATAACAAGGCAATTCGTGGTCCCCATGATAACCATCCTCGCCACATCAGCGTAGTCGTCGTGGCCCAGCAGACAAGTTGAGGAACGCTTTGTACGTTTCCGAACTTTTCACAGGAATCCCGACCTCTGCGTCGCCTTGCCACCCAAGACAACTCCCTCCCTCCATAAAAACACAACAAGAAGTGTGGGCTTGCAGAGGAATAAATAGATCCCTGGTTAATGCTTGATATTTCCATCAAACACCTTCCGATGAACCGACCATCAACTCACCCTCCCAAGTGTATGTTGTCCAAAGGTTATGTCAATGATGCGGCATTGTTCTCTGAGTACCTTGACTATCCGGAAAACGAGAAACGGCGACACGCAAACTCTCGTTCTACTTTGCCTCACGAGCTTCTGGCGATCATATTTGCGTTCGTAGGATGGTCATTTCCCCCAAGCTTTTTCAACAGTACACCGATGCTGCTGACCCGTGTTTCCCCCGTCTGGCGCCAGATTGTGCAAGCCACTGGCTCCCTCTGGACAGATATCGTGATAGCGGAGCCGATGAGAGGCCACATCCCTTGTCTTGATTACTACTTGAAACGGTCCAGCAACCACCTTCTTTCCGTCACCCTCATTCGCCCTGCCTCAGATCTTCACACGACCGCCAACATTTTCGAACGGCTTGCAATGGAACCCACTGTTAGGCGGATACGAACCATACATTTTGACATCGAAAAACCTCCCCTCACCCAAGTTCTGAGATTCTTACAAGCCGCCGCCAAGTTCAACGTACTTGAGGAGGCTTTCCTTGGTCAAGCACTTTGGTACGACGAGCGCATCTTCAAAGCCTTGGGCGAAATCCGGAGCTTAAAGCGGTACCACTGCAACGCGGTTCCCAAATGCAACCCCATCCTTCCCTCAACAAATCTTACCGAAGTTCGTTTCCCCAGGATGTTCCCTGCAGAATTATTCACCGAGCTTTCTTCATGCACTCGACTTCGTCGTGCCCATTTCCTTGTGGACGACGTTGAGCTCGCCAAGTACGGGTCGCTGCGCGAGCTTCGTGTCCAACGTAATCACTTGCTTAACTGCACCCTAGAAGACGTCACCGTGACCTCGTGGACTCTCCGGTCCTCAGCCGAGCTCTTCGCACACCTCATCCTCCCCAATCTCCAACACCTGGTGTACAATTTCGATGGAGACGGCGATCCCGGGTTTGACTGCCTTTCCGTGTTCTTCAGTAATTCGCAGTGCATGTCGTTGCGCTCGTTCACTCTGAATTTTTGTGGTCAAATCGATCAGAAGGGGATTAAGAAGGTTTTGTCCACCATTCCCAACAGACAAAACTTCAGAATCAGGAACAACGGGCACAGTGTTACGCTGGTCCTCGACACCTCAAGCAGGATTTCGTCGAGTCTAGGTTGGCGGGGGATGGGAAGGCTGTGAGAGTCGTGGAGTCTTGACCATATGACCTGTACGAGACAAAGATAATTAGCGAGTTCCTCAGGCTTGCAGTCGTAAATAGTTCTTGTCGTCATGCTGACAATGTAGGTGAATGTATAATTACGATCCCAAGATTGCGACATCTCGATGAAAGCGAGCAAACTTCCAGGCGACGTGTTCATCTGCATTGATTGAAATTGAACACACATCCACCCTCAGAAAGTCTTGATAATCGCTCCGGGGGTCGTTTGGCCCGCTCCTCTAGAAGTCTCGTCGCTTCCCTGTCTTGACACTTCTTCGGAGATGAAATTTTATCTCCACGGTTCGCATTGCGCCGCTTCTGGGCGGTGTCATTTGGTATTCCATCCAAAAAATGATTCGTATCTTCTCCTGTGCACACCAGTCTAAATTTTCGCGATCGCAGTTCCAGCGATGACAATTTGGAAAACAGCACTTGTGGTACTGATGTGTTCAAGGGCGAACGGGGAGGAGTCAAAGGAGGGATGGTCTGTGGGTTAGTTCAACAACGGCGCACGACGTTTGCCTGATCCTTCTTCGCAAGCGAGTGATTGACGAAACGTCATCGCACAAAAAAGGACATCACCAGATGCGGTCTTGGAGCGAGAAGCGAGGAGCAAACACCATGCATCCAACTTCGCGAAAGCATAACCGAAGCGAATATCCAAAATAGAACAGGAAAACGACATCCAGAAACGAAGGATGAACCGGGAATTTGCAGGTTGATTTATGGTGGTGATGTTCCCTGATCCTTTTGGGGAGAAAGCAAAACTAAGATGTCATTATTGAAAATATCGTCCGGTTGTAGTTATCTGAAGCACAAAAAGGGTGGAGGGGGGTCGAAATGAAAGTGGTTGACTTGCAGACAAAAATCCATGAAACTGCTGCAAGCACGAAATGTTCAAATGAGGCCTTTCTAAGTGGAAACCCCCCCCGCCCCCCCCCGGATGGATCACCCGCCCGCGTTTTATAGTACCAACGCGCCAACAGCTGCAAGGCCGACAGCGACGATTGCACGTCCATCAAAGAAGGCCATACTGGCAGCGCCGGTGGGGCTCGCAGATGGGCTGCTCGGGCTGGAAGCCCCCGTTGTGCCCGTGGTTGTCCTTGAAGTACCAGGGGCGGTCGCACTTGGGCTCGTACTAGTACCAGTGTTGGTGGAGGATGCAGAAACTGCAATCAGGGAAAGCAACAAGAAAAAATAATGGAATCTCAGTTAGGACGTCCGAGTCCAGGAAAGAAAGATTGACGAACCGGCAGCGCATTGGGATTGTTGGAGTGCCTCTGCAGCAGAGACTTCAGCTGGGGTACAGGTGGCTTGGAGACATGTGAGAGCTGCCTGTTGGAACTGGGTGTTCGTGCAGACACAAGTGACGTTGGTGCTGGGCGAGAAACGGTAAGTGAGCGTTTCATCGAGACGGAAAAAGGGCGTACAATACACAGCCGACGGCCGCAGCGGCCGGTGTAACGCATCCAAGAATGCAAGGCGTAATACCGCTTGTGGGGATGGGGCCCGCACCTGTGGTGGTTGAAGTTGAAGCAGCGGTGGAGTCGTTTCCGTTGTCGTCTGCACTGGTCGAGCTCTGGGAGGGTCGTGTTTCGGTGGATGATGACGACGAGGCTTGGGAATTGACAGACACGATGGTCGCGAGGAGGGTGAGGAGCAAGACTTTAGAGTTGACGAACATGATGAAGACTGGGTGCGTCGAGATGGAAAAAAGTGGGACGACTCCGAAGTGTTCTGTGGTCTTATATAATTTTTCGACCCTCACAACATGCTGAGAGGAGAGCTAACCGGCAGTTGACGGGGTTACTGGACCCTGAAAGAATCATCAATCACATCTTTGGGGTTCCCTTCGAGATCTCGAACAATCAAACTCCCGAAAAATCAAATTCAATGACAGACAAATCATCACTTGCTTCAGCGCAAAACCTGTGAGAACTCGACACGCATTCAAACCCATTTCTTCTCCCATATCCCAAGCTCTCTGGAGGCTAACCCTCGGATGGCGTCCAAAATCCGTTTATGTCACAATTGTGTCAGCTCCGTCCGTGAACAACGAATGGAACCAAAGCTCCGAGTGTATCATGCGCAGCAGTCAAAGTGGCGCAACTGGCCCAATAAGCGTTGCATTGACAGCCGAGCTAAAATTATGTTTCAATGATTCGCAAGCGTTATCCCCGCCCGGAATGGAAACACGGCTGATACGGAAAGGCTTGTTGGGTGAAAACTCAAGATGACCGATATGGATGACCTACAAATCTCCAAGGTAGTCCGTGCAAGAAGGGCCAAGGGAGCTGCGCGGGCACAGCCTGGCTTGGGACGGGGAGTTTGATATGCAGCCTGCTTCAAATTTGGATCATGCAATTAAACGCGTCAGACTTCAGTGCAACGCTGGCCAGTTAGGGAGCAGTTAGACCTGTAAGAGAGTCGCACTTGGGGTTTAAAGGGTCACACGAAGCTATTCTTGGGTGAAGTTTCATCACGAAGTGTTGTGGAGGAGATACTCATCGTGCCAAGCAGACTGCCCAACTGAGGCGAGAAATTTGTTTAACTGGAAGCAGTGGCTCACGTAGCGTCCGAAATGACGTGTCGGTGGAAGGGTGAGTTGAGACTGGGTCCGTTGCTTGCCTTGGCGCGATGCAGTTCTATTTTGACTCTGGGGTTCAAATGACGGTGAGGGAGCGTGCATTCATGACGTTGATGATGATGAAGCTGTGCACCCTGCCAACCGACATACAGTGTCACCCGCAACACCCACATGAATTCATCTGTCCAAACGGACGAAGAGAAGTTGAAATCATCATGGATCGTTGATAGTAAGCTGCAGGCGGTGGTAAGGAGGTGACGAATGTTTCAAGTTGGAAAACATATCGACACATTGCAGACAAGTTATTCTGATTCACACACACTGTAGTCATGTCAAACATCTTCACTCTTCCGATTGTAACAATCCAACCATCGTACACAGCAGTGATTGATGAAGTTCATGAAGGGATAATCCCTTCTGATCAGTTCTGGACATCGTGCTATAAGGATGGAGAGCCTTCCATTCACGCAAGAATTCACGCCGAACTAGACGAACGTGATCGAAACCTCGTCAAATACCGTACTGTCCAAGGGGAAGTAAAGTTCGAGAGAAGTGATATCGTACGTTGCTGTGATATCTTATCCCATGAGGTTGAGTGTCATCTTGATGGAAAGCAGGACAGAATCACTTGTGAACCACTCAACATAGCACCAACGCAAGTTGTGTTTCCCTCGCAAGAATACCACGATCCGGACAAGGCCAACCCTCAACGCGTACGCTCCATACATCCTCATTGTGTCTAGGACTCAGGTACTCACAAACATGTCAGCCTCAACGAATAACAGCGTTGGACGTCTCGCCGGATGGATCCCAATTTGCGACTGGGTTTTTGGACGGTTCTATCCACATCTACCCCATCACTCCCTTCAAAACGAGTGCTCCGCCCCCTCCAAGGACTCCATCTTTAATCACAGCCTCTCAATCTCGGAAAACCTTCGGAAAACCCCACTTGAGCACCGTCACATCTCTCCGCTTCTTCCCATCATCCCGTGTTCTTCTCACGTCCGGCGCCGACTTTTCCCTGACCATCCTTGCCGCTGACCCTCTCGAGGCATCTCCAAATGGCGCCGGAAACAGCATCAGCAGCGCGAACGTAGGTCCCACAAAGGTCTCTCCAGTTCGTACACTTCGCGGGGCCCATAGGCGTTCCGTCACCTCCACCGCCATCGTTGCAGCCGGGCGTAATGTTATATCATCTTCCCTAGATGCGACTATCCGCACATGGGACGTCCCGTCTGGCTCCAATATATCCACCATGTACGCTGTGGGAGGTTCGGCAGTGAACGACACGTCGCTTAATTCCGGGGACCACGCTTCGCTTGGTTTCAATGAAACCGATAAATTACCACTTGACGATGGCAACGAGAGTAGCGAGCAACATGATGCGAGGGAGGTTCCTGAGACCAGAGATCAGGTTTTATTTTGCGCTTTGCAAAGTGGGACCATTGAGGTATTTGATCTTCGCGCAAAGAGGGCTGTGTTGCGGCACGAGAAGGAGGAAGAGGAGAGGGTTACGCCGTTAACGAGCATCGTGCGTTCAAAATCAGAGGACGGAAATCACTTTTTAGCGACGGGGTCGTCCTCAGGCACTGTAAAATTGTACGACATACGCACATTCAAACGGCCACTGGTTGCATTCCGCAGAAACGGAGCGTCTGTCGAAGATGTGACGTTTTGTGGGTTGGCGAAGCAGGGCGAGGTGGCGTTGGCGGTCGCAACCGCAGACGGGTTGCCATACGTTGCCAATGTGGTTACTGGTGGAACGCCAAATGTGAGTGTGGGGGTGGAGTTAGTTGGAAGTGATTGCGACGCGATCAGGCGTGTACGAACCCTTGGCCGAGATGTATGGACTTCAGGAGATGATGCTGTAGTCCGGCGATATTGTTTTTGACAGAAAACAAAGAATTGTTCATTATTCAACTACATCCAGTTCAATAAAATAAAAAGTCCGATAAATCCATGAGCAGAGCGTCGGTGATTACTACGAAAGCTAGCAAAATTCTCAGTAATCATAATCGTAGCACCCCTGTCTTATATCCATAATATCGCGAATAGTCACGGTGGGAGCGAGGTTACTCATGAGCATCGGAAAGTCAAGCGTCAGTTCGGTGTAAGGAGGATTGACAGTGGTCGGGCCGCCCATTTCAGTCAAGCGGTAGGGAAGGTTCTTCTTTTGCCAGTTCCACCACACCCGATCAAGGTTGGCGTGGAAGATATAGAAAATAGGATCTAAGGACGACCAGATATGTCGTGAGCCATGATGTTGGAGATAAGAGTTGGATGGGATGAACGCTTACCACCAGGGCTGGAGAAAAGGTTAGACATCTCTCCGTTAACGCCACCATGCCCGCCATCGTGCATCTTTCGCGGTGGGGGCTTGAATCCGCCTCCAGTCTCATACCTGAATGTCTCCCAAGTAGGCTGCTTGGTAACGTTGCGAACTTCTGCGGTCGTCATCCACTCAAGGAATTTGTCGTTGATCGCGCGGGTGATGCAGTGGTTGTTGACACGGGTTCCGGGGCCGAGAGACAGGTTGTACGAAGCGAACGGGCCGTCAAGGATGCAACCTCCTCCACTCTCAGGTATGATGACAGCCTCGCCCGTAGGACCTGCATATCCTGGGATGTATTCACCATTGCCACCAAAGCCGTGAACGGGGTCAAAGATAGGCGAGTCCTTGATGCTGTTCATGGAGGAAGAACAACAAAGGTTAAATTTGATGGGAAAAACTCAAAGAAACGAAAAAAACTCACGTTCCGCGGTCCGCGTCTCGCGTCCAATCCCAGAATCTGGAAGTGAGATCGCGTTACAAACGAAACAAAACAAGGATTAGAACGACGTCGTACGGATGGGCACCTCGATATCCACACTCGTCTCGCAGGGTGTTCTCATAAACCTGGAGCAAACGGCGATGCCAGGGCAGGAATTGAGCCTATGATGAGTGCGCGATCAGCTCAAGCACTCAGCAGCGGCGTAACAGGGCTTACGACAAGATGGACCACGAGAGTCAAGTTGATATGGAGAGCTTGGAAATCATCGAAGCGAGTCTTGGGCCCTACGAAAGGTGACGTCGCTGGATGACGTTGTAGGCACTTGACTGCGCCGATGTAGTCATCCTTCTCTCTGTTGGTGAGGTCTCTCCTTTGAAATCGTCAGCGTGAGTTTGGCATCGGAGGCATGTGATGCTCACCATTCCTTGCGAACAAGGACATTTTGGCAGGAGTTGTGGCCATGGTCTCCATCTCCGCCATTGTTGCCGCCGCCGCCACCATTACCACCATTGCCACCACCACCACCATTACCACCACCACCATTACCACCACCATTACCA
>CEMH01203790.1:0-11056 GCA_001179725.1 Macrocystidia cucumis | reverse complement strand
AGGCGCGAAAAGCCAGTGTTCCCATGATGTTCAGGGATTGTCCGATAAACAGACTGAGTTCAAGACACGGGCCTCCTTTCGCGCAGCGAGGAGAGAAGGCCAGGTGGTGTGGTGTCGACCAAGGTAATGGCATAGGATGTCAGGTAGGCAAACTACCCGCGGTTAGATGGCACCCTCTTGAGTTCTCATCTAGACAGGAGTTGGTCAAAGCGTATCAGAAACTTCTGAACAAGTTTCCAGGGGTGTGTGCAGTGAATGGTATTTTCCTCAAAAGTTGGTTGTCAAGAAAACAGGTGCGCCAAAAGGCTGCAAGGGGGACACTAAGTTGAGATTTCGTCTAAGACATGGGAACCATTGCAAATGACGAGATACCTACACAACCAACCCGTAGTGGGGACTTTCATGAACGCGTGAACCTAGAAGGTTCGTCGGATCCGAAAATCAATCGGCTTCGGTGCAGAAATTAGCCCCGAAACAAAAAAAAAAAATGGGCAGAAAATGAGGGAAATGAAGGTCCCAAGTTGGCCGTCATAGAATTGAACGCCACATGCAGCCGAAAACACTGGTTGGAGTCCCGTTTTGTTCTGACCGGACCGTTCTTTCCCACAGCCGGCGGGCAAGAAGATCCACTTTGCACGCTACCACTCTACAGATGAGGAGCCCCTAGGTTTATTATGGCTTGCATCCTGTCGCGCAAGCTGGACGTTTAAGCGTTGCGTCATGGGCGGTCTGTGCGCGCCTCACGCGACACGGTCACAAGGTGGCTTTTTGACCAAGCAACAACAAGCAGGTGTAAATAAACAATTAGCAACGCGTTCGCCGTTCTTTTTCACAAGAGACTTCCTTGGAAACCACCACCATCTCAATTTCTGCGTATAACACAAATCTTACAACTTCAGTATGGGAAAAGGAAACTCTGGCGGTCAAGGTTACACTTACACTGGGAGCGGTACAAATGATCAGGTCAGTTTCGCGCCACCACATTGTCCCTTTGAGTGGCAGATAGGGGTTATATGGCCTGTGCGCGAACTTTGCTGGTGGTCGAAGTCTCTCTTTTGATGTCGTTCAAATGTGGATTGTGGGGTCTTGACTAATCAATCTGGGTTGCTTCACAGGGGAATCACTACTGCAGCCGCGATGCCGGTGGAGGAAACACGGGCTATCATTACTCCAACCAGTTGCGTGCTTTACACCTTCCCAGAGTCTCTCACTTTTCTCTCCTACGGCGTGTGCTGACGTGTATCTTGATGGCACGGTGAATTTTTCTGCTCATAGGGATGGGAGTTATTATTACCAGAACACCAACGGATCCACCTATTATAATAGTGGGACTGGATATAGCCAGTACACATCCTCGAGCGGGGATACGACCAAATCGACTTCGAAGTGATTGTTATCGGATCAAGGGCGTCTAAATATACAAGTGTGTATCTTTTTTCTTTCATCACATGAGAGGTTTCTCATCCCGCGGGCAGAAATAGGAATAGGAAGTGCTTATCAGGCGAGATTGAATGAATGAGAACCAATTTTTTCTTTGCTGATGTGGTAACCTCTTTCCTGTGATGCGAAGATAAGGGCGACATGGTCTACATCTTTTACTTTCAAACATCTGTCGATTTTCTGCTTGAGTCTCGTTAAGGCTGAAAGATGTTGGTTCAATCCACGCCGCCGCGGTCGCACTCCTGACACGCACCCGTTTGCATTTCAGAACAGCACTACTTAGTAATTGGTCCCATCGAATTTCACGCCGTGTTACAGACCGTTCCACTCTGGTCGGCAGGGAGGTGACGATCGAAAGATTTGCTCCAAGTGGGATCTTACATCCTCAAATGTACAATATGAGAAACAGGTATTTGTGATGACCGTTCGCCAAACCTAATTCGCGATGGGCGTGAGCTCGAATTGGAGAGGCCAGATTTCTGGTACAGCACACACGCATGCGAACCTGATGAGCGAAATTGATGGAAGGGATTGTCGACACCACAGGGTTGCAGCTGATACATGTGGTGCAAGTTTGAGGTGGTTTGAAACTTGCGCGTTTTCGCCGACAGAGCGCGAACGACGAGGAGTTTCGACGAAGCACGACCCCTTGTGCGGCAGCTCCTTGAGCTTGCCTGTTTTGGTAACAAATTTTGTTTGATGAGGTGAAGTGTGACGTCTGCGCGATCTGGGTGATGGATTGTGAATTGATGAGATGGAATGGTGGTGTTGTTGGTGACGATGGTGACACATCGGGAGATTTGGTATTTATATGTAAAAAAAGGATTTCTTACGTTACGGTTACGTTGTGGAGATTGTGGTGCGTTCAACTTTGTTGAAAGAGAGAGTCGTTTGTACGTCGAACAAACGGAAAGACTCGCTATGTACTCGAAGAAACCCTGAAGAGCATGATTTCGATTCTGGTTTTTTTTTGGTATTTTTGGACGAGAGCCATGACGACGACCACCAATCTCTTGAAGTAAGTACGTACGTACACACTTGTGATCTCGTCGGGAGGGTGATGACAACGTGAATGGGCAACGTCAAGAAAGCGCGTCGTGGGAGGGGGTTACTTATGGCTCTGGGCCTTATCGCACCCTTGCGGTGTCTTTCCGAGGTTCCGTTCGGACGAAGCTTGAACGTATATCCTCGTGGTGGAACGGAACATGCAAACAGATTCGCACTTTTATTTCGCCACTCTGCTTCCTTCGTGCCGCCGCCGGAACACACTGAGGAGAAGGGGTTATCTTGTAGATATTTATTATTTATTTTATTTCACGGCATTCAAAACAAGGCAACACATGTAATGAAATCGCAAAGGAAACGAAACAAAGGGAAAGCACAAAAACATGACGGATAAAACAAGGGGAACAACGGCCGTTTCGATCCGATCAGGCACCAATAAGCACCAGAGCCCAGTACTTTGGCCCTCATGTGTGTCATTTCGTGGGGGAACCTGTCCATCAGACCCACCCGATTCACGTGCTGGTGCCATTCATTTTTTTATGCATGTGTTTGCGTGAAACTTATTCACTCGAGAGTTTGTCATACGTTTTCATGGAGCAAGTGGAGGGGATGGGGAGGGGAGGGGAGGAGGGTGGATTTAACTGCAGCTTCGGGAGGAATTGCGGCCATCATGATCATGGCACTTGAGCGGAGTTTCAAAAAGGAATCGTGTGTGAGATAAATCGATCTAATCTAGACCCAGTGGATCACCGATTTCGTTGGAACAACGTGTTTTTCATCACCTCTTTGGCGAATATGGAAGTGGGTTGAGATGGGTTGGAAAGTGTGATAGAGACGGTGAGGTTTTGATACCGAGAGTTGGTAAGTAGGTGTAGGTTTAAAAAGCGAAAGCGAGAGAGAAGGAATGAGGGGAGGATCTGGTTGTTGAAGAGCAAAGTTGAAACTCAGATGGGCGAGATCTAACAACGTTCAGGGCGAAAAAGGTCGATACAAGCAAAGAAAAAAAAGCGAAAAAAGCCTCGGTTGCAAGAGAGACTCAAATGAAGAGAAATACGCTTGGTTCGCGTTGAAAAAGAGAGAGGAAAGAGGTGAAAAAGAGATAAAATTGAAGCAAGATCCGCCGAGGTTATCGGGAGATGAATACAAATAAGAAAAAAGTAGATTTCATCCCTTCTGATCTCACACCCGATCCTCCTCATGCTAACGCTATGACTTCCTCATCCTCTTCCTCATCCTCTCAACGTTATTCAAATAATTTACAGCAAAATCATCATAATAATCAGCACCAGCATCATCCACAGCAGCAGCAGCATCACCACCAGCAGCAACAGCAGCAGCAACAGCTCCAACAACAACAGCAGCAACAGCAACAACAGTCTGACTTTCGTCTTCCTTCGATAAAAGACCTTAATTTTCAGTATAAACCACCTTCAACTCAAGATTCACCTGAACTTCAACCCCAACCACATGAAAATCTCCAACCCACTCGTCATGTTCAATCTTGGTCAAATCGCTCGGCTTTTCAGCAGCCGACGGCCGTTTCAATGTCTTCGTACCAGCAGCAACAACAGCAGCTGCATCATCAACAGCAGCAGCAGCAGCAGCAGCATACCCCACCGCTCTCAGCGGGCCATGACTTGTCCTCCTCTTCGACCAGTTCAACCCCAAAGGTTGAGTATTCTTCGTCATCAAAACATGACAGTGCAGGTTATTTGATTCCTTCCGTGCCATTGTCGGCACAAATGTCCTCGGTTTCTACTGGAACCATGGGTCCGCCACCCCCGGTCGTCGTCCCTTCACCACGGTCTTCGATTGATGACTCGGCGCATCATCATCACCATCAATCGAAAAGATCCCGGAACAGTAGCAGCAGCAGTAGTACCGCAAGTTCTACTATGAACATGCCTCCCAACAACCCCCGTGATATCCGGCCTCCACACGTAAGTTCCATGTTCTACTTGACGCGCGCGCATGTCATGGACTCATGATTTCTCTTGTGTTATTTTTTTTCCTTCTTTTTTTAGAGTTCGTATCCACCACAATACTCGACTTATCAACAATCCCCTCTGCCTCCGCCTCCGCCGCCTCAGCAGCAGCAGCAACAGCAGCACCTTCCTCAGTTGCACAGTCAGCAACACCCACATCATTCACAGCCTCCGCCAAACAGTCCATTTCACCAGATGCCAAGCTTACCTGGGACTACGACTCCTCACTCCGGCCCACCCCCACCCCTCCCGTCGGTCTCATCGTCTTCTTCAATATCGTCGGCAGGAGCCCCACCCCCAGGTGGACCGACGTCCGCAGATGCTATCCACCACCTGCACCCGGTTCCGGGACAACAAAGCCACCTCGGCTATCCAAGTGGCAGTGGTTCTGCTGCAGGCGGTTACTCTCATCAATACATGCAATCACGCCCTCCTCCTCAGCATCACCCGCTTCAGCATTCGTCACAAGGGAGCCATAATAACCCATATCCCTCGCCTGGTCCCCCTCCCCCCCCTTCCGTGCCGTCTTCCTGGGATCATCATCCTCAGCAGCACCACCCACACCACCAGCCACCGCTGCACCACCACCAACAACAGTCGTTACCTCCCCCGCCTCCGCAACATCACCCTCAATCGCTACCGCCCCATCAGCAACATGTTTCCCATCCGCACCCTCAACACCTTCAACAGCAACACCCTCCGAACTCGGGGGTGATGCAAGCGCAACAATCTATGCCTCCGCCCCCACCACCGCAACAGCAACAGCATTTACAAATGCAACCGCTCAGTTCCCATGCCCAGCATCATCCGCTTCATCAACCTCCTCCACCACCCCACGCCTTGCAGCATTCGCAACAGCAGCACGGCCATCCTCCGCCTCACCCTCAGCAGCAACACGCCTCACATCATCAGCAGTCTCAACACCCGCAACACATTCAGCAGCAGCAACAACACCATTCGTCGCTTCCCCCTCCTCCCACTCAGCATCCCCACCATGCGCAACCGCAGCAACACCAACCGCAGCATCCGCATCACGCGCAGCAACAACATCCGCAACAGCAGCATCCACAACATCTTCCACCATCATCGCTATCTTCGGTTCAAACACAATCCTCAGCGGCCCCTTATGGTTCGAGAAACCAACAACAAATTCCACCACCCCCGCCGCCGCTTGGTTCTGCCGCTACGTCTGGCGTTGGAACTTCCAATGTGATTAGTCAGAACCAACCGACGACGACGCCTCACCAATCATCTCGTGCTCTTCCGCCTCCACAGTCTGCTGGTGCTGCTGGGCCACACGCGCATCCCCACCAGCATCCCCACTCGCATCAGCACCAAGGATCGTTACCGCCTTCGTCGCTGTTGAACTCTAGCTTACCGCCGCCTATACAAGCCGGGGTTGGGTCGTCGGCAGGTGGGCCAGGAGGGTTACCGCCTATCAGTGGAGGTGGAGGTGTTGGAAGTGGATCTTCGATTGGAGCTCCTACGACTGCGACGAATACCAGTGCGGCAGCGGCTGCAGCGGCAGTCGGGACGACGATGAATGCTGGAGGAGATGCGAATCTGAGCGCAAGAGAGTCAACGATGGGGGAGATTATTCAACATTGCACGGTTCTGTATAATTTCGCGAGTCGGTATGGTGAGTTGATGTTGTTGATTTCTTTTCTCCTTATCTCTCCTCGCACGTCCTCTATCTATCTCTTTATATCATTTGTTTTGTGTCTTTGCTCGGTTTACTCACCTCCCAGTTTCTTCTCCTTGTAGCGCAACTTCAAGCTTCCCTCCCTCATGTCCAGCCTTCGCCTTCTGAGATGCATGAAATGACGCACCGAGCGAACCAAGTCGTGCAGCTCCTGGAAGAATACAGGAGGTTGAGCTTGCCAGAGACGGAGAGAACCAAGCTGGAGAGTGTTGTTGCTGGCGCAGTGGGGGGGTTGGGCACGCATGGACATCGCACGCATTCGGCCATGGTTGGTGTAGTCGACGATCATAGTAGACCGCCCAAGAGGCCTTGGGAAGATATGGCCCAGGATGGAGCGGGAGTCGGCGGTGGTGGTGGAGGGGCTGGCTCAGGTCATGTTAACGGCGGCAGTGGGCAGGATGGGTATAACGAGGTTCGTGCTCTTTGTTTTTTTCTTTATTTTACAAATCATGAACTGGATTTTGCGTTTTCCTCCTTTTTACTATTATCGATAGTCGTTCCATCCAAACGACCACCAGCAACAACAGCCACCCCAGGCGGGACCAGGCCCCAACGGGAAAACGATGGCGGAGCAGGATATGGAGATTATCAGGACCAAAAGGGCGACGAGTGCGGCTGGAGGGTCTGGTGCAACTGGCCAGCCGAAAAGCAAGTATAGGAAGAGAAGTGTAAGTCTCCTCTCCTTGCTCCCCCTGCCCCTTTGCCCCCTTTTCTCGTTCATACACCGCTCCTACGTTACTACAATGTTTGCATTTCCAAAAACTCCCCACACTGCTTTACGCATTGTTTTTCTTTTTTGCTTTCTTTTGGGTGGTTTTCTTTTTCTCATTTTTTGCGTTCACTTCTTGAGCTAATTTCGAACATTGTTTTTCCGCTTGTTTGGTCTGGTCAGCGGGCGACTCCTCCTGGAAAATGCCATTCTTGCAATATCAGGGAAACACCGGAGTGGAGAAGAGGACCTGATGGGGCGAGGACTTTGTGTAACGCTTGCGGGTTGCGTGAGTCGCTTTCTTAGTTTTTTTTTTTAGTTTCCTTTCACGTTTTTCTGTCGATGTTGGGTGATTTGTTGACGTTTATTCTATCAGATTATGCGAAATTGATGAAAAAGCGAGACAAGACGCATGGGCCGAATGGGGAGGCTGCGCCTAGGATCGATATGGAGACGCTGAGAGCGTCTGCGAGAGCCGATCTTGCGGAAAAGTCATCAAGGTCTGGTGGAAGTACCATCAAAGGCGGACAGCAAACACCTGCGTCTTCTCAGCATGGAGATGACGCCATGGACGGTACCGGTGGTGGTGGTGGATCGGTGATGCAGCCTGTGAAGCAGCAACAGCATCACCAGGGGTCGTTTCAGCTGGTGAGTGATCTATCCATCTCGTTTCTCGTTTGTTTGGTCGGTCCGATTGATGGCGGTGTTTTTTTGTAGGAATCCGCCTCTTCGTCATCTGCGCGGATGCAACAGCAACATCACGGAGGCCCGTTGTCGTCCGTTCCCCCACCGCCGTGGGCCACACCCACCACGACGTCCTCGAGCGTTGGGAGTGTGAACGCGGTGTCAAACGGCAGGGGGTATGTGCCTGTGGTTCCCAGTGTCGGTCTTGGAGCGGTGGAACAGATGCAACAGCAGCAACATCAGTCGTTCATGAGGACCACCCAGCCAAATTGATCGAGCCATACACGTCAGGTCTTTTCGTCCCTCTACGTTTTAGCGTTGTCTCGAGTCTATTCGTGCTTCTGCTTTTTGTGTTGTCGTTTTGTTTCTATGCCGTCTTTTTCCTACTATCCGTCCACTAATCTCGTTCATCTGCGCAATCGTTTAGTCTCGCTCCCATTCTTGGTCGCTTTGCTTTGTCAAACACACTCATAATGCTTTTTCTTCTCTGTCTCTACGCTTGCATGCTCTTTTTTTTTACCATATCCTACCAGTACCACCACAGTCAAGCAATTCTCGCACCCACCACACATATATCCACAATTTTTTTTTGGTCTCTGTTCTCTCACCTTCTTCCTTTCCACTCTGCTTGTGATCCTCGTTTTCGCGCGCTGCCATATCATACGTCTCTTTTTCTCCTCATATTTCGCATACTTTCCGAAAACCGAAAACCATACTTGTGTTGATATCTTGTCATTCATTTCATTTTTATCTTGAGCCTTGTCTGTTTGCATACATATATACACACGCTCGTTCATCTTTCCCTCTGTCCCACGGTGCACCTGTTGCACCCTCCCCCATCCGCTACTCCTTAAACCTCCTTGGGCCTAGTACAATATCAATTTGCATCCGCCGCTTTCTGTTTGATTTTCCTTTCCGTTCATTCGCTTCCCCCACACACGGGATCGACGATCTTGCGGGGAAGGACGATCGTACCGAAATCCAACAACCGTATCGGTCTTAGGTTTTGTAAATCGGGGCTTGGAGATATATGTGTTGGGGTGTGTGTGTGTGATAAGAGATGAAATTCAATACTTTCCTGCCCCTCGTTCCCCTGATCCCTATCCTCGATTACACAACCACCATCGTTCATCACCGATGACCTGCGCGGGGTCATAGTGAAAAAGAATATCTTTCATGTTCTGTTTGGATCATTCAAGATCTATCTGGTGGCTATCTAGTTACGAGCATCTATACATCAGTGACACTTCAGATGGAATCGATGGAGGGCGTTCTGAAGTGAGATGAGATTGGAACGCAAGTGCGTGATGAGAGGGTTGATCTAGTCCAGCCATGATGTCTTTCTTCTCTACTCCCCTCCTCTCGTTCCGTGACAAAAATGGCTGGTGTGTGATTTGCGTCTGTCCCTTGGGGGAACAAACCGTGAAATGAGAGTTGCTATTGAGCACTAAACCCCCTAAACCCCCCTGCAGGGGGAGGTGGGGGCAAGGCTACAGACATTTCTTCTTTCGTTGTCAACCCGAAGCCGAAGCCGAACTGGCGTGGGTGAGGAAAAATTAGATCGGCACGCAGACACGCACATACCTCTCCCTCCATGTACCTGGGAGTCAGTCAGTAGCACACGGTGAGGCGGTGATTGAGGTGAGCTATTTTGGCCAATCAGCGATCTCTGCCCTCTGAATGTCGTGCGGACGTCCACTCCACCTCGAAATACATGTGGAGAGGACAAGTCGCTTGTCGGCATGTTAACTTGCCGTGAAAGTATGACGGTTCGTTCAGCTGAATAATCTCTGACCCCTGTTTGCACGATCAAAGGCTGGAGGACAAAAGTTTCTCCATCGGGTAAGGAAGGACGGGTTTGTTAGGTTATCTCACCCCATCTCTCCATAGTTCTGGGTCTTCTTGATTGGCGCGCAACACTTTTTGCTTTCTCATCATCTACACACCGTGTACACGATGGTCGGCGGAGGGACAATGATGGCCATGATCCTATCTTACAGTATGATACAATCGTCTCGTAATGCGTCCCACCATATTGGTTTTTCGCGTTAATCTGGGCCTTCCTTCGGATGCTTATAGATAGATGCGTGACGAAGATGTATTCGAAATGGAGCAAAGGTGGAGATCGATCAGCCTTCCATTCCTGACGGAGTCAATCCTGCAATGAGGAAACATCGTCCGATCATCTCGAGTTAGTACCATTGCGACCCGAGGCTCCCAATTGCGAGGGTAGAATGGATACTGGCAGCACTCTGCGCAATTCGACGATAACTGGAATTTGTCTCTTTCTCGGCAGATGGCAGCAACTTGTGATAGTTTCGATGAATACAAAATTTGATATATGGAGGATGAACGTGTCAAGCAGCACGCTTCAACCTTGCTGGCAGGTCAGGCTTTTTTTCTTTGTTCTCATGACCAACTATGTGACTTCCGGAATCCTTGATGCCGATGAAAGGGGGAGGAGATCGCACCACGTTTCATCTTTCCCCCCTCTACCTTCTGTTTTTATGCACAGCTCCCGCATCAGCATAAACAGCTAAAGAGAAGCTTTCCGAGGGAGTTTGTTGGAGAGGAGAGGAAACGGTTCTCTTGCCCGATTTACTCTGCACCAGTGAGTACGTATGTATCGGTTGCAATGATATAATCGATCTGAAAAAAATAACCAATATTCATCTCAAGATTCATCGGATCGAGGATGTGTCGGACCTTACTGTAGGCGTTACTGTATGTATCGGTTATCACCCGCCGATTATTTGTTTGTACTTGCTTATGAGGAAAAAATAGAACTCATCGCAGACCTCCACAATGCATGGGCGATCACATATAATGAGTCATGAACAAAGTCGACAGAATCTGGAAATGAGATACCATTGACAAGATATTCTTCGGGATGGCCATTCTCAACCTCAAATGAGCGCTGGCTGTTGAGGCGGCTGGCTGTCCATAGGTACATCGCGGTTCGTGTGACCTCCCCGCGTAAATGTTGACCCACTAATATCTCGATGAAAATTTGATATCAGAGGTACCAATCTGTCGTTCAGTAAGTCGATCAAGTCGTCACCCTTTCGCGAGTCCACACCCTGCAAGACAAGGCTCATAGAAAATTGGCTTCATCGCAACAACGGGGTCGTTTATGGCCTCAAACTGTGATGCGCCAAAGGATTGAGGTGTGAATCCTTCAAAAAGAAGACAGTATGACATTTTGAGGCGTCAACAAATTCGCAGCAAGGATAATCGGTAATAAACCAGAATACATAACTTAAATGGGTTCTTCAGCGAACGATGTACTTCTTTTCTCTCGTGAAGGCCTCACGCGCACGGCCGAACCTGTCCTATGGAAAACCCAGACTTTCTTAGTGAGTAGGCGGGTATGGTGAGGTGCGACGACAAACTGAGATCCATCTATTCGGCATTCTGGTCGGAGAGTCTAGCGATCCGCGCGACCATGCGGAGAATAACTGGTCAAGGTGCAGAAGAAAACGCTCACGAATAGTTACGTGTACGCGTTTCCAAACCCTGTCTCTGGCGCCA
>CEMH01203788.1:799-11479 GCA_001179725.1 Macrocystidia cucumis | reverse complement strand
TTGATCCATCGCTGTGAGACGAACAACGGACTCCAGCGTGTGAACAGCGGATAAGGAAGGCTGCTCTCGAACAGAAGAGGCAGAACAGGGTGTGACAACGCCGTCAAGAATCGGATCCAGGCCCACAACATTCGGAGGGTTGGAATTTCTACGGATAAGGCGATTTCTGGAAGAGATTGAGGAGCGAGAGGAGAGGGAAGGCGGTAAGGAGGGCATGTCGGTTCCATCGAGCACGGCAGACGAGAAGGGAAAGGCGACCAGCGGTTTCTCCACGCGAGAAATACGCTTATGCGAGGTAATTAGCAGGACCGTTGAGAGTATCGCAAGGATGAGGAGTAGAGACAAAACAGCCCATGTCACTGCTGGGATTGACGCCACTCTTCCAGTTGGAGAAGTGAGTGGCGACATGGTAACAAATCCAGGCAACACGCTGACAGATCCTGCGCCTATAAATGAGAGAATCAGGCGGATTGATTAGGATTGTGCGCCAAGACAGGAACTCACGCAGCGAGTGGTTAGGTTCGGGAATGGGGCACGAAGGGGACGCGTCAAGCGTGGTGATTCCAGTGACCCATCCGTGATACCCCAAGCGCATCGCCGCATGGCCTCTACGCCCCAGGCCAGTGATCCACGCGCTTTTCGTGTCAATGTATTCATGCTTGTTGAGGACGGAGAGACCAAAGAATACAAGCGAGGAATGAGAAAGAAACAGCAAGGCATTGGGAACGCCATCACGTATTGCCTTGTATACGGAGTTTAAGAATGCTGCATAGACGTTATGTTCAACGCGGTTGTCCATAAGAGCGAGAGAAAGGTGACGCAGATGGTGGTGAAAGGAAGAGATGAAGTGGTCGAGTGGCCCCTGAGCGGCGTGACCTTGAATGTTGTGACACACAAGCAGTGGCGCCGACTCAAAGTCTTTCTCCTCAAGAGTCCTCCTCGGCACCCAAGCAGCCTGAATTTCACCCTGCCACTCGTCCTTCAATATACTCATGACTGAACCTTCTCTCGTCGATCTGCCTCTCGATATCTTCTTAGATATCCTTGAACATCTCCCTGTCAAGGATGCAATCCCTCTATCGATGGTAAGCAACACCGTTGGGTTCATTTATTCAAACGCCAACAGACACGATCCGCCGTATAGACTTGCTCCCAGTTTTATAAGTATTTCTCCAAGCCATCATACTGGCTGAAGAGTTTGAAAAAAATGGGTCACTCGATGTTGTTGGCGTGTCCCGCATTTGAAGACTTGTCGACGCACGACTCTCACACCCTTCAGAGAATCGCCTTGCGAACACTGCGTCGGGAGCGCAATTGGAACAGCGAACAGCCTCAAATTATCGGCACTCCCACATCTCTCCAGCTCAACGAGAATAGACTGGATATCATATTTCAGATGCCTGGTACCGATCTTTTCGCCCTCCATTCTCCCCAATACGGAACGTTGACATGTTGGAACATTCACACCGGACAACACTACGACCCGATCCAAGTGGGCAGGAAGATACTCGACGTCTCTCCAGGAGATGATTCTGTTCCTGGCAAGTTCTCGATGGGTCTTCTGATCGCAGATCCTTCGTCTTCCGTGTATGTGCACTTTCTGTCCGTTGCTGGACTCAACTGATAATACTAAATTTAGGACCACCGCCAACATTCTGGTCGTTTGCATGGATAGTAAGGCGGATCCCCCAAATTTGTCGATCACATTTCGCCAAAACCTACCTTCTACCTTCCACTACTGGGCAATCTTCATGACCCCCGAAATTGTGGGCGTCCTGCGCGTAGATGGCAGTGTCGACGTCATCGCGTTCAATCGCCAAACGGGCACAATGACCGTAGTTAGGACCAATATCGACACCAGCGTGAGTTCTTCTGCTACCCTCTCGTGAATCTGTGTTTAGAAACTTTGACAGACGATGATGACGATGAGCCATTCCGGAACCTCCTCTTATAATGACAACGTCTACATCCTTATGGAACAGGGCCTCAAGTCTTACCTCTTCTGCTGTCCCAGCACCCTCCTTCCATACCAACGAAACGATTCCCTTCAGAGCGAGTCCTTCTTAGCCTGTTCGACAGAACCTTTCCATACGTGGCCAGATGTGGAAGACCTTCCAGGTGGTCGTGGCTGGCTCGAAGAAAGGGGAGCCTTATCAGCAAATCCCCTTCGGGGCGTCCCCGCTGTGACCCTCCATACATTGTTCGACCACTTAGGGGGCGTTCATGGGATCCACATCCATTTCTGGACGAAGCCAAATCCTTCCAGCGATTCACGACCGCCCATGTTAACCCCAGCGCACTCGCTAGATATCCCTGGGCAATTTCAAGACTCGAGCCGTGGATCTTGGGATCTCGTTCTCCTTCCCCACTCTGGACTACACGTTCTCCTGATCGCGAATTTGGACAACGTTTCGTTTCTGAAACTGATCAGATTCGATCCAGTGACTTCGACTTCGATTGTGCGCACTCTCCCAATCCCAGACGCGGTCTCTTTGAACTCGGTCATGAGCCTTTCCATCGATGATCATCTCGGGACGGTGGCTCTCTTGGACTCTAGTGGGGTCTTACATACGATACCATATGCGTAGTAGGTATAGACGTGACACGTTGTTTACCCTTCCCTGGCCATCTCGTCGAAAATCCTGAACGATGGCGGGTATGTCACCTAGTAGGTGGAGTCAACGCTTTTTTGGTCTCACTCTAGAAGTATGCACGCAACCAGAGGTACAGCGAGGAATCCCTTCCTGAGTATTTTGTACTACAGGGCAGACGAGACCGAAAGCGTTGGGACCTAAGTTATCCACGACCTTCGACATATTGAGGAATTACAGGACACAGAACATACTTTTTCCCCTTTCGTCGAGATTACGATCACAAAGAACGCTCCCAGAACCACGCGCGCAGCCCCATGACATGGACGCGGCCATGTTCTTTTTGTCACCGCGACGTTGACGAGTGCCTTTGGTGCGGGAAAATTGAGAAGTACGTGAAGTCGCATAATTCTTGATACATCGCCTTCACTGGTCCCTCCACCTCTGTCCTTTAAATTTTCCGCATCTTTCGTCCTGCCCTTCTATGTAGGTCGCGTCCCATATCAGGGCAGTCGGCAGGCTGATCATGGCACTTTAGGTATCAATACCGACGCAGGGATCTCAAGGGTGCTCCAGCGAGGGACAGTAAAAAACTATTATAACCGCACAGCAGGTTTCTGCAATGTGTAAGTCTCTCATGATGATGCCTGGGTGCGGGTTTTCTGTGAATTTGAATGGTCATTATCGTGCAGGTACATTGACAAAGTGAGCAAAGTGAAAAACCGAATAGCGCCCTTTCGGGAGGTGCACCTGGTTGCTCAAGGGCTCGACAAGGGATATGACGACCCCAAGACATGGTTGCCCCCATCCCCTCTCATCGTCTACAACATCGTGCGTGACCCAGTCACAACACTTTGAGGTTTCATGTGAGCACGGTGTTTGCGACAACGGTCTCAACGTTACGGGGGATCTTAAAACACATTGCAGTAAGAGATTATCGGATGAAGGGTGTCAGACCCATCACCCCCTGCCACATATTTCTACAAGTAACCCCATAACCTTCAAAGCTTCACCACCGAAGACCCCACCAGTAGTACGCAATTCTCCAATCATTTTTGTTTTTAGACCCATCTGACACACTCGTTCTTTAGTGGCACCTCCGGTTCCGAGTCAGCTCTCCGACGATGAGATCAACGACTACATCCATTTTCACAACACCTACGTTGACGACGATGGATTCCAGGCGGGATCCCCGACCACCACTACAGCCCCCTCCCCTATCAACCTGGCAGCCGCAGCCACCACCCTATCGAGCACTACGTTGTTCGCTGCAGACCCTCATGCGGTCTCTGATGAGGAAGCGGATTTCTACTACGCTGGCCTCATTTCCAAACCCACTCTCCTCTACCGCACAGGCGGCCAGTGGTTTCCTCCCCAAGGTCCAGAGGCCCAGCATCCCAAGAAGCAATTGGTTCCGGCATTCGGGGGGCCACTTGAACGCCTCTGGAATGAGGGAAATCTTGGCTGGGACGTTGTGAAGGTCATGGAAGATCACGCTGTCAGTTTTAATAGCCATCTATCGTTTCACGAAACTTGCTAAAAATTCGTCCTAGGTCTTTTTCAACAGCCTGAACATTGTCCGTTTCAAGATGTTGAAGGTTGACGAGGCAGCCCCTTGTGACTGGGAAGACGGCGTCAGCCCGTTGACCATCTACATCGGTGTCGTACCGGGTTCTACCACGCCTACAGCTGCACATAACGCGGCGAAAGGCGTTCAGGCCGTCCTCGGGAAATACAACATTACCAACACCGTGAACCTTGAGTTCGCCGAGTTCTACTGTAGGCGTGAGGTCGGCCCAAAACTCTTGAAACACGTCAACTACAAGGATCCAGTCGTGGATGTCATCGACCCCCTTACCTCCGCCCTTGGACTGTCCATTTCCCCCGAGGCCAAGCCAGATGTTCAGGGTACGATGGCACTCTACCTCGCCGAAGGAGGAGAGAGCAACAGACTCTTGGGCATTACGTGCCGCCATGTCGCCCTTGGACCCGCGATTGCTAACAATGATTACATCTATCGCGATGGCGCTCCTCGACAAAATATACACCTTCTTGGGCAAAGAGCCTTCGCCCGCCTCATCCAGTCCATCAAAGCTAAGATCGGGGAACACGGTATCATGATGAGGTTCTACGAAGATCAGTTGGCTGATTACGTTCAAAGAGAGAACGGCGATGATGCTGAGGACGCTGAGCTGGCCCGCAGCAACAAGGCTTGGGATCAGGCCGAAATCGATGCCAGAAAAGTGAAGATGAACGCGCCTAAATTGTTCAGATTCAGGTAGAGCGGGACTGGGGAGACCGTAACAATCGCAAGCTGGGCTACGTCCTCCGTTCCCCACCCATCACTCACGGGTTCAACGACGAATACAAGTTTACAGAAGATTGGGCTATTCTAGAGGTCGACCGGGAAAAGCTCGGGGAGGGCTTTGTGGGGAACAAACTTAACCTTGGTGCGTTTTCACGATCCAGCAACAAGGTTCTCACGAATCTAAATGTTGTTTCTGTCTGCCTACCTATTCAGGAACTACGATTGGGCCACCAGAGTTTAAACGCAAAGTTGACACCCGCTCGGACGCTAACTGGGTTTTCAAATATCCCGTAGACCGTCTGCTCCCACTTCAGGGTGCTCTTTCCCAAAAGCTCATGCGCAATCCAGATATGAGAGACCGTGCCAACGAACCCTGCCTTTTGGTTGTCAAGAATGGCAACGCCACTGGCACAACAATTGGCCGAGCCAATGGCTTTTTTGCTATCAATCGCGTCTACGAGCTCAGCAGCATGGCTGTCCAGGGAACATCTCGGGAATGGGTCATTTTCAATTACGACAATCAGTCTGGAGCATTCTCCGGGCCTGGAGACTCGGGATCGATCGTTGTTGATGTTCGTGGCCACATCGGTGGTATTTTGACTGGCGGCGGTGGCATGACCTCGAGACCCGATCTGACGTTCGTCACACCCTGGTGGTGGATCCTCGAGCGTGTCAAGCGGAATGGGTTTCCCGATGCTCACTCTAATGTCATCTAATGGCGTACTCGACACCGACAACCTTCCCAAGTTTCTATGACTTCCTCTCTGTCTGCCCTCGTCCCCAGTCACCGCCCACCCGTCTCCTATTCCTTTTTACCATCATACATTTTTCTCCTTTCACCTCGAGCTCCGTCGTAGCATCATCTCCTTCCCTTATATGGTATCCCTCTCCTCCCTCTTCTCCTCCCCCCTTCCGTTTGCGTTCCCGTTCCCCCCTATATATGGTAGCTTTAGACACTAGGCACTAGGCACTCCTCCCAGATACGCTTACGCTCCGCAAGCAAAGAGTAAACAGCATTACGTCCAATAAATGTGTTTCATTCCAAAAGTATCGGCGTTGAGCTGATCACTGACCCAGAACGGAGGTGAACATGGACTTGTTCACTGATGCCACCACCACCCTTGTCGCGATCATGGCAGTCATTCTTCCACAACAGTGGGCCTCGATGACTCCGTGAGGCTGGTTGGGTGTTGCGGGAGGGTGTGCTGGGAAGATTACCTGGAAGTTTACTTGTCGACAGCACCATTTCACTCAGTATCGGCCGCCGCCCATCTCGACGGCCAACCCAACATGTATTTACAACAACCGTGAGGTTCTACAGTACTGCAAAAGGCGTGCCAAGTAGCATTGCTTTGCCACCGCCCTAGCGCCAAGGGTTTCTATTTTCTCCTGTAAGGTATCCAAAATTATCTAAACGACACAGTGGGGACAAAATTATGATTCAAGTTAATGGGGGTAAAACACTCCCTTAATACCCTCCTAATGAGGGGACTGACGGGGGATGATTGGGTGCTCCTGATAATTACCTTGAAGAAAGAGAGCAGGTAAAGGTGTTTCTTCACCCTCCCAAGGGCTGAAAACGCGTGTAGTACTGCTTGGTATGAGCTTCCACGAGCTCCTGGGTTGATTCTGGGAGGTCTTCGACGAAACGACCTTGACAAAGACTCCGTTTAGGGAAAGAAGTAAGGGGGGTGATATAATTTGCAACATACCCGGGGAACCTGAGACGAGCGCTAGCGCAGGTATTACGGTGTTCGGAGGAATTGTCGTGTTATCTGCGATCTTGGCACAATCCTTAATTATCGCGAACTTTCCCTACAACCGGGAGGATATTAGACCCGAAGACAAGGAGAGGGAGGAGGTGCTTTCGGTTCGCTCACTATCACGCAGTTTTTCCCAATTTCGACGTGATTCCCGATGGTGGCAGCTTCCACGATGGTGTTGGCGCCAATGTGGACATGATCTCCGATTTTCATAGGGTAGTAGTTGAAGTTTCCACGGTAGGTCTTGTATGGAGGTCTTTTCGTTCGTTTGCTGTGAGCTTGCAGGATGGGTACGAGGAAGGGGGGCGCACCTCACAATGCATTGTTCTCCAATGAGACAGTATCTCCCAAGCGAGATAACTACAGCGTGTCCTGGGCCTGTTCGTCGAAGGTCTCCCCGGATTATGGCGCCACTAGCTATTATGGTTTTTCCGCCCAGAATGATGTTCTGGGGACCAGCGATGGTAGCTCGCCGTGAGACCTTGTTCCCCGTATCCTGGAGAAATTAGACCGCGCTCAGGGTTCCCAGTTGATGCATACATACTGTTTCTATGAATTCAGCCTTTGAATAAAAGATTGGAGGCTCCATCTTGGCTGTTGAATGTTGAGGAAAGGAAAGAAAGCATTCCAATACAACGTTGACCTTACACTGTTACAAACAACTGTTCGCGACACACTGGCATGTTTCGCCAACTCGTTCAACCTTGCCGTCATGTTCAACACCTCACGCGTAGTTTTACGAGCCTTCAACGCTCATATCGTCTAACTATCTCGGTAACATCAAAAAATGGCCCTCGACGCGTTCAAGTAGCATCCCACAAGCTATTTTCAACCTCATTTCTCCGACGCGCTCCCGCTTTGGAAGATGTTCAGCAAACTCCAAATCAAAAGAGCAATACAGAGTCAGAGTATCGTGGACCACTGGCCCCAACATTCCGCAAGCTCAAGATATTCTCGCTCACTTCTCTCGGGTTGTCATTCACACTCGCTCCGTTCATGTTCCTCGTCGAATCGTCCTTGCCAACTCCGGCGCGCTTCGCCTTGGCTTTCATGGCCATCGGAACCTCTGGGTTGAGCACAGCTCTTGTGTCATGGTGTGGCAAACCATATGTGGCAACTCTTAGACGGCTGAAGCCACAGGAAAATGATGGTGTCGATGGGTTGGAATTAACTACTCTTTCCCTCTTGCTCAAGCCACGCATAACTCGGGTACGTCTTCATGACCTCTTTTTCGTGGTGAATGCACTTGCTGAAATTGACTGACATTAGGTCTACGATCCGGATTTCCTCGTTGATACCAAGCGACCGTTCGCAAAGTGGGAGCTGGCCGAAAAGTTGGTGCTGCCCACAACTCGCAACGTCCAACAGGGCGAGGAAGAAACAATAGCTGAGACGATGGATAAAGATGGCCATGTTCTTGGACGATGGGTCGTGAAGTGGGGAGAAAACGGTGAAGGAGTGTGTCATGAAGTTGGAAATGTTATTCGGTGAGTTTGGCGATCGTACCCCAGAGTCGGCATGTGCCAATACATCTCGAAACAGATACTTCAATGTACACCAAGAGCTTCTCACCTAGAAGGCCTCAGATTCTTCGGAAATTTTAATGCTGATGTGCTTGGCGTCGCATCCGTGACCAAGCGAACTCCTTCTCGCATTGTCGGGCTTCTTGGGCTACGACTGAACTAAAATTTACCTCACCTTCCGGCGACAATGAAACTTTCGATCTTTTACTGGGCTTAGGACCGGCGTTGATTGACTGACTGTAGGCTCGTCATCCTCAAGCATATGGGTTGCTCCATCCATTGGTCAGAATGCTCCTACCTGTATGTCCACAAGTTGTCCGACCTCATAGGAACAATCCCACGTGGCGCTGGAGGGTCTGCTGGCAGTGGTCGCCACTCTATCTCCACTCTCACACTCAATCCTCATCCGCCGCATCTGCTCGATCGTGTAATGCTCTCTAAAGATGCTTTTTTCACAGTAAATAAGTCTACGAAGCCTTTATTTTTCAACTCCTCGGAGGTCAAGTCGCTGCTCCAAGAAAAAATGTTCACACAACTCATTCCGTCGTCGGTTCCCATATCTGTTTCTCTTTTTTGCCTTTCCACAGAATGACAAAACGTTAACGACGACGAACAGCACCATACGTCATCTATTCCTGATGTTCAGCACAGGCTCGTTTATGGTTATATCCGATCTTTTGTGCGTATGAGGTGACAGCGCTTTTCCATCCATATGCTGACGAATTCCAAGGGCATCGTAATTACGACCCTCCGATGATGATGATTCGCAGCCCAGCGAACGATCTAAACCCATCCAGGACTTGGCCTTTTGGGAAAAGCGGTTTTTTTCCTGTCTTGGCAATGGCGGTGTGAATCTTTCGGGAGCTTCAGTGTCATGATCTAATTTCGCTTTACCCTTGATAGGTGGTCCCAACGCTAAGTGGCTATTCTCGAGAAAACTATGAGGCGAACACGTCGTTCAATTCTCGCAAGCCGGAACACCCCTCAGGGATGCTGAAGTTGATGACCGGGCATTATCAAAGTCGGCGCTTACGTTTTGGAGTGACGTCGGTATAACCTTGGGTCGAATTTCATGGTGCTATATCTTTCCACTTGAGGTATAAACGCTAAGTTTCCTCTCCTCACACGGCCTTCCAAAATAACCTCTTTGCGCGCCACCCTGGCGAAGTCATCTAGGCTTGGTCTTGCTCGATTATACTACTATCCTGCAAATAGTTATGAAAGGAGCCATTTTTGGACACCCGTCCCCGTCGAGCTCTCGAACCCACAGTATGGGTTTTTCTCGAGGCTTGCCAAGCAAAAGACTTCACTTAACATCTTGTTGAACGCTGCCAAGCTCAACGACAATCAATTGTTGGACTCCTTTTTTGATGTCGGTGTTCTCACTTCCCGCGTATTGTGGCGAAGAAGGCGACCCCTCGCATGCTCCGACATAACGAAAGCGTTCCTGGCTTGAAGCGGCTTATGAATGACCTAAACTGGAGGCGCTGCTAATCTATCCATTCGCTGGCTGAGATCAAGACGATCGCTCGTCTACTGATGTTGTTCTCATCCCCAATTTTAGCCCAACTGGAAACCCCATTGTTACACGCCAAGTCTCGTGAAATGAATTTTCCAGATAATGCTATCCATGCCACTCTACCACCGCAAAGCACACTGCAATTCCGGTTTGCGCATGGCGGAAAAAATCCCAAGGTGGCGTGCCCGCTGATTTCTTACAATCTGGCCAGTAACTGATGGTGTCGCGTGCCAGGAATACCCAAACAGACGGAACTCCTTGCCATCTTTTTTTGCGAGACCGAAAAGCCAAGTCACATACAGTTGGCAGGTGCGGCCACATGGGAGACGCGATTAATTACAGCGTGTATCTTCCGCTCCTCCTTTGGGCACCGTAAGGTTAACGTTGGGCAGCAAGAAAACTGAGTAATGTATTTTCGGCTTGTTCGCGGAAAGGAAAAAAAACTCTTGGTCTGGGGATGTTTAGCCGCTAGCCAGTAGGTGGGTCGAATCGCAGGCAACATTGGTCACTAGAAGGACCCGTCAGCTGTTCCTCGATAGCTCCTTTCGCCAGTGATAGGCGCGATTCCGGATGGGAGTGCGATGTTGGTGCCACACCGAACCCCCAAGGAAGGCGGGAATTTTTTGGGGGAAAGATTCCACAGTCAGAACCCGCTCTCCCGGTGACGTGTTTTACAACTCCGAGTCCTTGGATTATTCCCGCACTCGGTCCCCTTTGCAACACTGGTCGCGAACCACTTTTCTGGCTTTGCGTCCACACCTTAAAAGGAGGCCATGAATCTGCATTTGGTCTCCATCCTCTCCAGCTCTTCACTTCCTTCACACAGCCTTTCTCAAGCTTTTTCCAAACCAACTCTCTCTATCTAAATCACAATGGGTCTTGAATTGTTCTCCGCTGAGCACTCCACCTCCAACGGTGTTTCTTCAGCTGCTCCTCAAACCAACGGGTCTACTTCCACCGAGGCACCCCGCGAGGG
>CEMH01203780.1:35904-47107 GCA_001179725.1 Macrocystidia cucumis | reverse complement strand
AACCTTGTTGGACATGGGGCGGTGCCATGGTTTTCGTCATCAAAGCGAGAAGCGTGAATATCAATGTCCGAGCTGTCTCCTATCCGTTTTTTTCATCAGGACATGAGATTTTCTGGAACGAGAAGATGACGAGTTTGAGGATAGACGCCGGAATTCTGACTTTCATCGGCTGCTTGGTTGTTCCCTTGATCAGTTTATAAACAGACAATCTCCATTCCGGAAACATGTGGGGATCCTTCATTGCTTTGTTCTCTCGGCGTGGGCAGATTGGGTGGCACGAAGCGCAGAACCCGGCGAACTGGGCGGTGATGAACTGACATCTACCGAAGAAGGAAGAAATGAGGTGGAGCACCATAAGGTTGCAGAACTACGCAGCATAGCCTCGCATAGCCATACAATTATGAATGGCTCCTGAAATCTGACTGCACTCAACAGTAGAGAAGGTTGGACACATGGTAGGCGAAGCAATGGAGATACCCGTCGTTGGGTGGGTGGCATCGAGGGCGAAGGTCGCTGTGGCTATTTTCGCTGATAAGGACTCAGCACGGTGTTATCAGGGTAGTTTATAAACGCTTTAAAGAACCCACCTCTGACCTTCGAAGAGTTTTTGGAAACGGTGAATGGGACACCCTTTGACACATTGAACGAAGAGGCAACCAGTGATGTTCGTGGCATCATCACAAATGTTAGATGCGATTGGAAATTGAAGGTTGAATGTTGAGAGCGAGCACACTACGAGACAATGACGATGAAGGAGTGGACTGCACTGTGAAGAGTCGGCGTTGTGATGATGGCATCCTAAAGGATCACCCAGCGCCGCCGCCGTTGTTGACACTGAATCGCTCGCAACGTTATTGCTTACTCCCCCCTCTCATTCCCACATTGCAACCAGCTTGCTTCATTGCATGTCTTCAACTTGAGAGCCCTTCACATCTCGCATCGTGGCGGTAGAAATCATTGAAATGGACGCTCGTGGTCATCATGGTGGAGAGTCCCAAGACACGGAGCCATTAATCACCTCAAGCGACGACCTCTCGGAACTTCATCGTCTCCAGCTTGCTCAAGGTGTGTGACGAGATGTTTGTAAGGGATATAGTATGGACTCGTTGTCAGTGCGCGAACGATGGCTGGTCAGGAAACTAGGCTTTTCATTTTTTCTCTTTGGGCTCATCAACAACGGTCAGTTCATCCAACGACCGTCCTCCAACGACCCGTTCTGACAACTATCTCCAGTGCTCTATGTTATCATCCTCTCCGCCGCGCTCGACCTTGTGCCCCCGTCCACCCCTAAGGGCATCATCGCGTTCTGTAACATCGCCCCCTCTTTAGCAGTCAAAGTCGGTTGGCCATATCTACTCAAAGGACGGATACGATATACAAAGAGGGTGATTGGATGCTGTTTACTTAGTGTCTGTGGAATAGTGGTGAGTCGGAGCCTTCTTCATTATGGTCGCCTCCCGTTGAGTTTCCAAGGTTGTTGCACTGTTCCAAGGACTATACATGAGACTGCTGGGAATTGCCCTAGCTTCTTTCTCTTCTGGTATGCTCGTATTACTCGCTGGCTCTCTGGTAGCTGATAACCTGCTGCAGGGTTAGGAGAAATGACGTTCCTTCAACTCTCGACAACTTACTCACCTCCCGTCCTTGCCGGGCGTAGTGTCGGGTATGACCTGCTTGCTCGTTTCCAATTATCTATTGACAAATGAAACAGGTATTTCGCGTCTGGGACAGGAGCAGCAGGGCTTGTCGGAGCCTTTCTGTGGTGGGAAGTCCGTGGGTTAGGCGTACGGACGGGTCTTGGGCTATCCTCGGTTCGCACTCTTGTGCCTTCACATCGTCCGGATATTGACGAATCATGCACGCGGCTCCCAGATAATGCCGTTCATCACCCCTTTAGCATACTTCTTCCTCCTCCCCCGAAGCGTTGATTTCGCTGAATTTGATACATTGCAAGAGGATCTGGACGAAGGGAACGGGCCAACTACCATTTCATATGCGCCTCTTCCTGCAACGGACAATGACGCGGAGGGCAGGCCTTTAGATGAAAGCCTGCTCAAAACTCATGTTGCGCTTACCATGCAAGATAAGCTTCGTCTAGTGAAGCCACTTTTACTCAAATATATGCTTCCTTTATGTGAGTTAGTTCGCTCGACTCGTCAATGAGAACACTCCGCTAAACTCCAACGATCCAGTTTGCGTTTATCTCGTGAGTGAATGCGCATTTTGTTCGTTTCTTTCAGATGTTCAACGTTTTCCAACTCCAGTTTGAGTATACTATCAATCAGGTAAAGTCCAGCTTCCATCTGTTGATTATTGGAACTACTCTAACGGGTAACTTCGATTTTCAGGGCGTCGCGCCGACGTTGCTATATCCCGTTCCGTCAACTGAAAGCTCGCCGATCCTGAGCAAAATCATACACTCCGTTCGCGATTATTACCCCCTCTGGCAGGTTAGAGAACACTCCTGGTCCATGAGCGTTATTTTTCAGTTACTTACCCATTCAAAACAGCTGGTATACCAAACCACCGTCTTCTTCTCCCGATCTTCTATCACCATTGGCCTTCCGCCATTGCCTCAGTCATTACTGCCCCTTCCCGCTATCTTACAGGGGTTAATTTTGATAACGTTGGTGTTCGAGTCAGCGGTTGGGTTCTTTTCGCCGAGTTCGCCGACTGCGAGCATTCTGATTGTCTTTTTGTTGATCTCGGTGGAGGGCATCTGTGGCGGATTGGCATAGTGAGTCCCTTCCCTCCCCTGTCTCTCACCAATTGAGATATCGAGTCGTGGTGGAATCCCAATACACGTTTCCGTTCAATGTTCTCCGCCTTTCCCGTCCCCTGCATCTCTCATTTTGCGTCATAACCATCATTCGCTGACATCATCATCGAATCAAAAAACAACAGTGTAAACGTGTTTTACAGAATCAACCAAGAACGCTCTGATTCTGGCAATATCTCTACCTCTGGAGTGACCGCTCGGAGCGGTGAAGGAGGCACTTCCGGTCACGACGATGCCGGCGCAGAGCGTCAGCGACAAGAACGGGAATTCAAGATTGGATCAATTGGGTTCTCGGATTCTTCTGGAATCTTGATCGCTTCTTTGTTGGCGGTGCCCACGGAGCTTGAGCTGTGTAAAGCTCAAGTGGCGAGGGGGAAGATGTTGTGTAGGGGATTGTGATTGTGAGTCCCGAGGAAGAAGGGGGCCGGGGGGCGGAAGTCTTGGCCTGGTAGACGTGACCCATTGCTTGCAAGTTGTGTTGCGTTGAATGATCAACGCTCCAGGCTGATGTATAATGATATAGCATATCGGAGAACGTAGTGCTTCATTCTTGCATTTCTGTTTTCTTCACCCTATTTTCACAGAATTCGTAGTAAAGGAGACCCCCAGGGCCTTGAATTATATTTTGGTCGACAATATGTATGTAGGGATGTGCTATCACGAGAGCGGAAATGAAAACAGGAGACCGATTTGATGCTAACGATAATAGATGATTAGATGTGATTATACGTATACTTGGATTATAGAAGAGATCATGACAAGAACGAACAAGAGCAGGAAGCAGGAGAGCAAATGCGGAGGGGGGTTGAAAACAGGGAAAGCAAGATGTCGAGAAAGCGAGAAAACGAGGTAGCGATATAACGAAGGAGTCACTGGTAATGAATGGAAACACGGTGAGTGAGATGAGGAAAGTCCGAAAAAGCAACGCGGATGGCCGCTTTCGAAGTATACATGCAGGAATGCTGCTGGAAAACAGATACGAAGGATACAGAGGGGGAATGAAGTGGATGAGGGATTACCTGTCTCCATGATTGAGGACCCGAAATCAACAGCGAAAACTGGTTCAAAAGCGAAAAAGAAAGGAAAACAAGAAAACAATGACAACGAAAGATGCGATTTGAACGAGATGCTGGGAGCGATCAGTCATCGAAAAGTAAACGGGGCGATCCAACCTGTGAAGAAGATGAAAAGAAACAAGATTAATGACCGCGATCAAGACGGGGCTTCAAGCGAACAGTGGATGAAAGGAAATAAAGGGTTGGGGTTCTCACCTTTGACATGTAGGACTGCCAAGTTTCTTGAAGGCTGCTGTCCTCCGCCGCAATACCCCGAAGTGCACCGTCGGGGGTATATTGCTGTGGTTGCTGTGGTTGATAGATGTGGTGGTGTTGCGAAGGACCCTGCATATGAGAAGCAGCAGGATAATGAGGGTGTTGAAAATGCGGAGTGGGATGGTCGGGATGAGAGAAACTGGTCGTTGGGCCTGGTGCCCAATACTGTGGTTGTTGCTGCTGCTGCTGAGCCACTGGAACGGAGTGCTGTGGCGGAGGAGGAACTATCTGTGGATGAGATTGGTTTCGCCGTTGTTGTTGCACTGGGGGTTGCTGATATGCAGTGGTCATACCCAGACCTGACGCGGTGGTCTGCATGTGTTGGGGTGTTTGATTGACCACCAGAGACGAGATACCTTCCATACTTGGATGGTGGTCGTGGCGCGACGACGGATGGGTGAACACTTGTTGTGAGACCTGTTGCGGCTGCTGCGGCTGGACGGGCAGCGATTGATACTGCGGAGGAGGGTATGTTTGCTGAGATTGCTGCTGACGCAACTGTTGTGGTTGGGTCAACGGTTGTCGTTGCTGTTGCTGGTATGCATGATGTAAGCTAGGCTGCGATTGCGAATGGGATAGGCCGGGGTGGTGATGGTGAACTTGGGGCGTTTGTCCCTGCTGAACATGAGCTGGGGGAGAGATAGGAGGGGCGTGGGATTGGTGTTGGTTTTGGGGCGGCGCTAGGGCGTATGGGCGACCTAAAGTATCGAATGCGGGCTTCTGGTCGTACTCTTGTGGGGGCGAAAAGTAGGTATGCGGTTGCGTTTGTGAGTGTTGGTATGCTTGCGGAGGCCGCAACTGTTGATCGCGCTCGTACGCATAGGACTGCTGCTCCTGTCGTTGCAGGATGTGTTGCTGCTTTTCCGACTGTTGTCGCTCATATTCATGCCGTTGCGCTTCCCGCATCTCAATCTCCTGTCTTTCCTGTTCACGCCGCTCCATCTCGCGTCTCTCTGCCTCTCGATGCTCCCTCTCAGCCGTTTCCATGCGTTGCTGCTGCTGCTGTCGTTGATAGGCTAGATGATCCTGCTGTTGCCTTTGCAAGCCTTCAACCATGATCTTTGAAAGCACGCCGTTCCCGTCTTGTGACGCGTTTCTGATTTGTGCGTTGATATTTCCCTCGAAGCCATGCAGTTCGTTGACCAAACTCGGGTGGACGTCCACAAAAGAAGGGTGGTCCGTATATACACTTCGCGATTGACTTGAAGTCGATGGGACTTGATGCTGGAACGGTGTTGGGGAACCCGAAGAATCCCGCGATGAGCTTCCGGCGGCATTGCCACTTTGCGTCGATCTGCTGGTGGAAGGACGGGTAGAGGTAGTGGCGGCGCTGGGTGGACTGACGGCTTTAGTGTTGACGGTGTGAGTCTTCCCACTGAAAATGGAGAGTTCGTCCTTTTGATCGTGGTCTTCCAGAGTCGACGCTTTGAAGATATCTTTGGGGTTCTGTGGGGGTATACCACTGTTCGTCTCAAAGAAGATCTTCTGAGCTTTCGACTGGAGGCGTTGTAGAACAGGCTGGAGAGGTTTAAGGAACTGGTTAACGACGCAAAGCACGGCGTGAAGACGTGAGAGTGTTACCAGGAATTTGACCGCACGGCCGCCGAACGTTGCAGCCTTTTCAAATAAATCACAAGCCGTTCTCAACTCCAACAAGGCTGCAGGAGCGACTTTCGACTGCGAACTATGCGTCACCACAGAAGCTAGCATTACCTGTATCCGAGTATCAGTAAAATGGAAAGGTGTTCTGATTGAACGAAGAATTTACCGCAGCAGAGAATGCATGCGTCCATAACACCCAGAACCTCGCGATTTGAGCGGGAAACATGTGGAATTGTTGTTTGATCGAATTAATGATAGTGCAGGCACTTCGATATCCAGCCAAGAACGATGGCGCATATTGGCTCTTGATGGGGTCCTGAGGGTGACTAGAGATCGCATGGGCGAAGAAACAACGGTGAATGTAGAGAAGGGCTACGACGAATGCGTAAGAGATCAATGAAACAAGATGCGAGAGGTCAAAAATCTGACTGACTCAATTCTCGATAGTTTCCTGGCATGAAGTGTGTCATTGTCTGGCCGAGTCCAACTCCAATTGGAGTGGGTCCACTCGCATAAGCTGGTACCTCCATGTCTCGGACCTTGCGATCGAGAGCAAGGATAATTGAATATTTTGGCGCCCGAGAAGTCAAAGTGCCTTGAACGACCGCTGCAACGCATTCCGCCCCAAAACGTGCTTTCCAGAAGGGGACTGCGTTGTAGCAAGGCGAAGTGACCCACATGAAGTTGTCAGAAACGTCCAAAATGGAGACAGACTCTGCTCACATGAAGGCTGAGGGGTACCATCATCTGACATCGTCTGGTCGGGGTCCGCGGGTAACTCGCAATCAACAAAGGGAAGGGAAAAAGTTGACAGTCGACCAGTAGCAAGACTCTGAGAACCAGATGACAAGGCAGATAGGCGTCAGGCAGGATACTCCAAAAACGATCTAGCCTGATTGTGCTGGAACGGTACACACCTGCCAACAGTCCGTGATAAATATCTCCCAAAACAACGCTCGCCGTTTTTGGACCTCTGCTGGTGGGAGCCGCCACCTTGCACAATCTCGGTCTGCAAGAAACCAGGTAAAAATGCGGAAGAAAGGGAGAAAAAGATAAGCGATTAGGTTCCGATTAATGCAACGAAAAGAGGAAAGTACATACGAAGTCCAATCTGTTTTCACATGTCGTCATTAATATTCTATGCGATTCAGCCACGTCCCGCAATATGAATGAAACGCACACTTTGCGCAAGCTTCCCTGCAAGACCCATGAGAGCCCAGGTACTCTCCAGAGCATTCTCTCCGCCAGCCATCCCTTCGTAGATAGCCAGTAATGACAGAGCTTGGATTGTGGCTACACTTGCAGGGCGTTCTAGAACTGGTTCCAGAGCGAGGGCAGCCCGGGTGAGGTGATAATACTGCAATGCGGGTTCATTTGCTGGAGAGGGGGGAAGCGACTGGTCTGTCAATGCTCCCCAACACAAGATGATTGCTAACAGAGCCAAAAGAGGGGGAGAACGAGGCGGGAGCCCAGAGTCCAACGGTCCAGTAGAAGGTACTGACGGTCTTGGCGCTTCATCATACCAGACTGGGAGTATCTCGTCTTCCAACTGGCTGCGTGCAACCGCCCCAAAGAACCAAGGTGCCTGTTCAAGGTAAAGGCGGCAAAGGCGGAGGGCCTCCTCCCACGGAGGAAGGTATGCAGCAGCGAGGTGGGGCATAATTCCGGGATTGATCGGCGTTGGAGGAGCCAATGGGAATGCCGCTGACATCGTTGTCAATGGCGGGTGTCCATACCCGTTATCCCATGGAGCCCCAGACATCTGCGAACCAGACGAGGGAGGCGAGTCCACACGACGGTGCTGGGGTTCAGGAGGAGACGGCGTTGTCGTCTCGCCCTAGGTAATCACAATCAATCTTCGACATTGATGTGGAGTGCGCGTTTTGGTAGGCTTACGATGAGGAGACTCTATTTTTTGAGGGTTTGTGATCAATAAACAACAGACCCACGAATAAACCCTTGGGGAAAAACATACCTCCGATCCAGCCGAGCGACCATAAAAGGTTGCGGCCCCATCATCTCTTATAGCTAGCGTTCCAAAAGCGTCGATGTATTGAGATTCTTCGGTCTCCTCTTCAACAGAAGCGAGCGGTCCGTCCTCTCCTTCCACAGCGGAGTGTAGTTCGATTGAAGACTTGATCTTCAGAAGTTCGCGGTGAAGGAGCGGATGGGGCTCGGTCGTTGTCGTGGATTGAAGGATCCCCAATGCGTCCTCAAGTTGGCGTATTCGGTCGCTCATCTGAGCAATCTTCTGATGAAGTTTCTCCGTGTCGGCAAGCACAAACCTGTCAAGGGGATTCGTGCATTTTCTCCCAGAGAGGGATCCGCAGAACGTACCTCGTCCCTTGACCAGTAATTAAGCTCCCATTGGGACATATCGCAGAACAACCCCTGCGTTTGCAGCTAAGGGTGGATTTGACCGTCAGTTCAGCAAACGGGGCAGCACAGCAGATAACAGAGGAAACGAATAGCAACAGGCCCCTCTTGAAAGTATCCGACAGCGAGCCAAAAGCGGCTGGTCTGGCTGTGTTCGAATTTGACAATAAACCCGAACAAAGATAATGCGCTTTGCAGACACATGCAACAACGTCCGAATGGCAGAAGCTCGCCTTGTCAGGTGTCATAACATTGGATTGACTCCCAACTGGGCACGAGCGGCCAAGTCGATGAGCTGTTAATGTTGGCAGTGAGGTTGCCTCCCTGCATCGTGCAAGTGCAAAGAATGGCCGCCCCAGACTAAGAATCAAGATGTGGACCGTACCTTGAGCAAGGAACGGTTTTGTCGCATTTCAGTTTGAGTCTGTGGAAGCAGATTGAGACTAATGGATAAGATCAAGGCATCAGGCTCACCGTCTACACTCCGCGCAAGAGAGAGCACCTTGAACGCATTATGAGCAACATGAGGCCATTTGGTCAACCACGATCTCGCGTACCTCGAGCACGTTTGGATTCCTTGTCCTGCGCACGTTGTGAAGATGCATCTTTACGCGCGGCCTGCGGCATTCTGATTCCTAAAGTCAAGTGAGTGGGGGGAAAGGGAAAGAGCTGATGAAGTGAATGAAGTTATTTTGAGGGATTCGATGTATGCCACCCTCGAAATTCTCGAAGGCGTCCCTCCGGAGATGGAGAAGAGCTGACAACGAAATTCGAACTTCAGGCACCCCTGTAACTGACTTTGTACCACCGTAAAAACCAAGCATACTGTATCCTTATTCCAACACGTAAACACGGTCATTCTTCCCTGGTCATTTCGGTCTTGATAGAAAGGAATCCTCTTCTCCACCTTTGATTGCCTTTCGGTCTTTTTCTTCCGACCTTCTTTCCCTCATGCTTGCCTCGTTCACTTTGAGCTGATTCTTCTTCCTCTCCCCTGTTTAGGCCACCTGAGCCTTAGATTCGCAGCTCCAAGCGCAAATCTCAATGCGTTCCTGTCTGAACAGCTTTCTTCAATTGACCTGACTCTTGCAAGCCCAATGTCAAATCTTGTGCGCCCCGCCCTTTTTGCAACCGCCTTTACCGAATCTGTTTGATTAAGAATATACACGCAGATATCTCCCTGCATGGTGAGGGAACCTGAGATCTGTGCACTGAAACAAACAAACGAAATCTCTGAGGGTCAGGCAAAAAAAAATTAGGACGGTTGTCTTTCCGGGTCCCAGGGACTGTTTTGAAATATCCCTATGCCTCCAATGACCACGGCCCAACTTATCAACTTCACACAGGGAGATTCGATGGCCCACGCCTCAAGCCTTCATGCATGAGATATGGAATGCGTTTTGTTGTCCTTCGACCGTTCCCAGCCGGAATTTCCCCTTCGTGTCCGCCACAGAACCAATTTCTATTTTATCAGCGCCACCGCAAAGTCCCCACCCACCCTTTGAAGTCATCTTTCCCAACATCTAGTACAGAAGTCCCATATCCCTTCTAAGCCGTCGGATCTTCTTTTACGATGGTGATCCCAAGGACCGAATGCGTGGAGGGTCGGCATCACATCACTTTTTTTTCTCTAGATCTCGTTCTCACAACCGACATATCATGAAACGAGCGTTTTTTATTCCAGTCAACACACTGACAAAACCGCCTGTGCAAACAACCTAAACCCCTTGAGATACCCCCGGATTTTTTTCGTGACTTCGACAGTTCCCCCAGATCATCCATTCATGCCTCTCTTGTCTGTTCCCCCATTCAATCATGAACGCGTGTCGACACATCTGCCTTGAGGCGTTTCGTTCTCGGCATCCGCTGTCGTAAATCTGCCCACACATTTACGGCCCGCTGTTGCTATCTACTGGAGAGGGAGAAGACGAAACCCCGTTTTTACCACTGCAGCTGAAAGCTCAGTTAGTTCGAACCTTGCATAGCGCAAAAAAGGTTCAATCTCAGGCTTCCCATTGTGAACCCATCTGGCATATCCGAAGATTTCAAGAAATTTCTTCCCTTCAAGCAAGAAAACATTCTTTGCCATCCCTGGTTCTCGTCATCTTTTTCCATGTCAATATCTTTGAAAGACCCATCACTCCTGGGGGACAAATATGGCACTCGGTCGTCTTGGAGATGGTGAGAAAGGGAAGCAAGGCTTGCATTTCAAAAGGAGCCAAAAAAAAAACTGGCTGATGGTGTGAAAAACAGACACACACGCGCCTTTAAATGGGGTTGACACTTTGTCCAAAAAAAATCGTGATACCATGACACACGGGAATGGGGAGAAGGTATTTGCGACTTGGAGTTTTCGTCTGGGCGATGTGTAAACGGCACTTTTCCAAAAACCGAGGCCAAGGCCACAGGGTACGAAAAAAAAAAAACAAGGGCCAATTCAATCATGAGAGGGATAGCGTCAACGGCGAGTGCTGCGGCCGACGATGTGATCCCGAACGCCAAACACCGCCCCTTCTCCAAAAGCCTAAAACAAGAACATCGACAAGCAGCATACGAGCTTTTTTTTTCTCTCTTTGTCCGCGATTCGCATCGGTGGGCATCGGTGGGCAAAACGTATATATACACAAATCACTGTTCACGACTAATTGCCGTGCATCCGTTGTTTTCAGACCCGCCTGTAGCTCAAGCCACTAACTAAGCTTCTACCGCCGTCGTCCCGAAACCCTCCTTCACCCACCAAGTTCTCTTCCATTTCCTCGGCCGATGAGAAACACACTAATCTGCTTTGTATTCGCTGGCACAAGCAATTAGAAGAAGTGCGTGCCCGAGGCCTACGGACAGGAGAATCGGCGAATCTTGGCGATCCTCCTCCTTCACCCACCACCACGCCAGTTCCAAGACGAGCTTATCGGACAAGTGTCGTCGCAGAATCAGCTTCAGATCTACTTCGCTAAAAACTCGTGTGTGTGGTGCACAAATTACAGATCACCTTGTCATGGTGTTCCTTCTAAGGCGACATTATTTGCGATCGTTCCAACGTTCAAACCTTTGCCGCAAATCCCACATCTTCCGCTCGTGTCGAGACTTTTGATGTCGTCAATTTCCGATTTCCGAT
>CEMH01203780.1:6908-25746 GCA_001179725.1 Macrocystidia cucumis | reverse complement strand
TGATCGTTATGGTGGTGCTTCATCACGATACCAGTTGGGGTCACAACTGAATGGTGTTCTGATGTGGGGTTCGAGCTGATCATCAAAGGCAACATGATTGTATAGAAGTAAGAACAAATTACATGTATTTCAAGCGGGGTAGGCGGCGACTTGGAGAGCAATGAAACAAGCGCGATGATATTTTAGTACACGGGAGATAATGGCGTTGATGCTGAGAGTGTGGAACTGTTTGTCATCGTAGACGGGGATCTGTCAAGGGAGCGATGACGCCTGTAACGACCGCTGCGCCGATCGGATGATGGAGGCTTCGCTGTCGCTGTTGAGGAGGTCGACGTGGACGAGTTGCGACGTAAAAGCCGTGTCCTGTCGTTTTCAGAAGTGTGATCTGATGGTGCTTCCCACAGCCGCCGCCCGGGTATGTTTAGCAGAGGTCACCGAGCGACGAAGCCCCGAGACAACGCCTTGCATCTTCGGTAGCGCCGTACGACGAACGGCTTCGACGAATTGCGAGCGTGTCGCGCTGCGCCGGAGGGGTGAGGACGCCGTTGAAGGCAAAGTCGGTGAAGTTGCAGCTGCTGATGTTATCAGATTGGCTGGAACAAACTGGTGGAAGGAAGTGGGCGGTCTGGGCTCGTTAGGATCCCATGTTGGCGATGCTAAACCTGCAATATCGACTGAGATCTGCCTTTAGCTCAAGGGAGTGGTAATCGTACCGGTGTCAAAGGTGCCTGGGCGACTCCCTTCAACCCTGGAGACATCCAGTCCAGAGTTTACTGGGGTAAGAGTACCATATTCCTCACCAGGAGGACCGTGATACAGTGTGCCATCGAGGTCGCGGTATGTGTAAACTCGTGTATCGGCGTCGTACGCAATCCGAGACATCCCCGTTGGAAGTCGAGTTTTATCCTACGAGTCATTGTTGTCAACTCATAGTCGCGAGACGTTGTCAGCCGTGGCACTAATGGGCTCACCTCTTCTTGTTGTGTCCACCGGCCCATCGTGTTGAGTAGTCTTGCGGCAGAGTGGAACTTATGATGCGCGAAATGTTATGGTCACTGGCACTCGTATTTTATATACGCAAGTGACCTTGAATGGATGGCTGTGTCGCCCAGGTGATCATGACATTGATTGGTGTGCTAATTATTCGGTACTCTAAGAGCGTCGAATACTTTTAGGAGTAAATAACAACCGAATGCCGTTACTGAGTGAAAACCCCAAACAGACCCGCAGTCACTCAGCCCCAGTAAAAACGACTGGGAAACGTTGCAACAATGGATTCTTCCAGACATCTCCTAGATCAAGATGTGGTATCACTATCAATCGCAACAGCCGCCCCAACACCAACTATAGCAACAAAAGCGCGAGCACATTTTCTGACGAGAGAGACATGGGCTACCTTTCCGGCACAAGAGGCACAAGGTCGGCGTTGATAGGATCAGCTTGGCGGCTGACCCACTGGCTTCTGCACAGCGAGGAACCAGTAACACCGCACATCCCCAAACCTTGTGACCGCAAGAAGAAGGAAAACACTCTTGACATTCTGGGATCATGGGTCCTGTGGAATCATTGCGCAGCCTGTTGGTCGGTAGCAAGGTCAATTGTGTGTGAATTTCATGATAGTAATAAAAGGATGGGGAGTCAATCTGTTCTGCATGCTGAGGGTTAGCCCTGAGACCTTCCAAGTTCGCGACAACTCACTAGGACAACATCACTCGGATTAGGCAATCAGCTCACCTCACCGTCTGATTTTGGCCGAGGGGGTGGGTGCGATTTGTATCAATGGCTCCACGCCAATGTGGATATTTCGGTGGATCAAGGCATCAACCTCCGTGCATCCTATCGTTATGAATCGAAACGTGAGGGGCTCATCGTGAACGGGTTTCTAGGATGCTTGGCAACCGGTCACTGCAAAATGGAGCTGGTGTTGAAATTACGTAATTGAATTGTCCCACGATCTTGTTGTATGACGTTGTGCATACCCACCACCACAGTGTCACCTCTCCCCAATTACCACAATGTTTTCATTGACTCGAACTGCTTTGAGGCTGCCTATTTCTCGTGTCTCCAGCTTGACAACCCGCGCAGCGTCCCTTCACACTCTGCCAGAACTTCCCTATGCCTACAATGTCAACTTTCATATGCCTAAATGTTCCATTGCATTTGCTCACTGACATTACAGGCGCTCGAGCCATATATCTCCGAGGAGATCATGAAACTTCACCACCAAAAGCATCACCAGGCCTATGTTAACGGCCTCAACGCGGCCGAGACTGCATATGCCAAAACTGACTCAACCAAAGACCGAATCGCCTTGCAGTCTGCTCTCAAGTTCAACGGCGGAGGTTCGTGTTTTCTCTCACTTCTCGCCGAGTTGTGCTTGAGTTCTATGATAGGTCATATCAACCATTCGTTGTTTTGGAAAAATCTTGCCCCTGCGAGTGCTGAAGGTGGCAAGCTTGCCGATGGTCCTTTGAAGGAGGCGCTTGAGCTTGATTTTGGTTCCGTTGACGCGTTCAAGAAACAATTTGCCACAAAAACATTAGGTATCCAAGGAAGCGGTTGGGGCTGGCTTGTACGTTCTTCTCTCTTTCATCATAGTCACCCTATCGAGACGAGTGTATTGCACGTACAATAACAACAGGGCTGGAATCCCGCCACCGAACAACTGGAGATAGTCACTACGGCCAACCAGGATCCCCTTATTTGTGCGCTGCCTCTGTGATTTGAGACGGCGAGTGGAGCCTGACATCAGAATTTAGCTCACGCCCCAATTATTGGCATCGACATTTGGGAACATGTGCGTCATCCTTGTCTTATTCTCGTCAATTTATAGCACCTGATCTAACTTCATGCAGGCTTTCTATCTTCAGGTGCGGTTGAATTGACACAGTCCTAATCGTTGAGCTGATACTTTGCTAGTATAAAAACGTCAAGGCAGATGTAAGACTCAACTTGGCGGTATTTTCTCACGTTATTGACTACGCCCCTCATTTCATAGTATCTGGAGGCGATATGGAGCGTCATCAACTTTACAGAGGCAGAGAAGAGATTCCAGGAGGTTGCGAAATAGACGTTGACCATTGGCTGCAGCGGGCTGATTCTTAACAACCTCTGATCGTACCGCTTTTTTCGATCAGAGTCTCTTTCTAAATCCCCTCCCAAAACTTTCCTTGACGCTTGACATGATCCGCTTGACTGTGCTCCATGAGACATGTCCTCATGAGCCACCTAACCGTTAAGAAGTAAACGTGACCCACTCCATGCGGTTGGTTGCTCCCGACTTTTTGGTGACTCTCCGACTTTCAGCGAGCTTCGTGCCTGACATTGATAAGATTTTCCGGATCTCCCAATCCCCAGGAAATCTCAAAAGGAGGACGGAACATTGGCGAAACGATGGACAAAATATTGGCGCAACTCCGCGCGCTGACAGGGAAAGAGCCTTTCCCTCGTTCCCTTTACCCGAACCGGTTCTTTTCAAACGACATGATGATAATAATAATAATGACAAAACGGAACAAACTGAAAAAAAAAAAAGAAAAAAAGAGTCCAGACCCAAAAGCCTGAGGTCTTTGTCATGAGCTCTAGGCAAATGCGCATGCGGCATGTATGTTTTTTGTGTTTGATTTCATCAAAAAAAAGGGGTGGAAATCTTTGAAAAAAAAAAAAAAATTCCCTCAGACCTGTTGGGAGCGCCACGTTCCAGGGCCCATTCCGTTTGACCGGAAACGACGTGTCGGCTGGGGGGGGGGCACATCTTTGAGCTCCGCGATGATTGCCAACAACAGGGGAGGGGGGGAGAATGAGAGGGTGAGGGTGAGGGTGGAGTAAGGGGAGAGGAAGAAGACGGCCCAGGTGGTTACCGCCGCTTTTCTTTGTTTCCTTTGTTTTCCTTTTTCTTTTTCTGTTTATATATCTGGGTTTTTCGTTTTTGGGGGATGATGCGATTTTGATTTTTTATATCAGATCACTGTTTCGCGTCCTTGCATTTCCGTTGAGCGGCTGAGCCTTTTCTTTGATTGATGCAAAGCGCCCGCGATCGACGATCATCGATCATTCACCTTTCTGAGGAGTTATTGTTGAATGTGTTGAGCTACTTATCTTGGAAAGCGAAATCGCGCGGAGAGACATTGGGCCGGGAAAATGGGGTTTTTTTTTTGTGTGGTCAAACAGAGGGAGACGGAATATGTATGTATTTTCAAAGATTCCAGGAGAGAGAGGGAGGGGGAGGAAATGAACATGCTAAGGTGGTACATCATGCTAGATTCTGACGATGGATATGACGGGAAAAAAAACTCTGGATATACGAAAGCGAGGGCAGGAGTAAAAAGCAGATTGGACAATGTGCGATGACGAGAACGGTGTATGAGCATGGTTGAAAAAGCAAACTCGACAGCGAAAGGGGCAAATGGTTGAAAGGGTAGATGGAAATATATTGTTCGTCCGGGGGAGGGGGGAGGACGACCCTACCTCGTGTCGTCGTCGTCAGGGTAGTTTTCTTCGCTCTCGTCCAACGCGTTTGGTTGTTTTCGCTTCGTCTGCATTCTGGTAGTTGAGAACGGTGGACTCATGCTCCGTGTCCCTTTTCCCCGACGCCGCCTTTCCGTCTCTCGAACGTTTAGGCGGACCCCAAATCTCGCGAGTTGCTAGCCAGAACCCGCGGTTCAGAGGGGGATGAAGAAGAAAATGGACATCCCTTACCTTTGTAAGCTCTGTCGAAGGTTGCAACCTGGGAAACTCCTTCGTCGAATAAACGCGAAAGGCGCCTCCATAGCATTGGGCTTGAATCAGTAACTGTGCGTCTTGTGCTCTCGAGAAGAGATCGAACACCCGGTATCGAAGAATAAACCTTCCTTCCGCCTTCACCGCCAGGTCCTAACCAGCAGATTTAACCATCGTGTCTTTCAACATAGAGTGATAAGCAAGAACGCACTGCGAATACGAACATGATGCACTTCTGTCCCTTGTATTCTACGTTTGAGGGCTGGACAAATGTCGCGCCGACGAGGGAGGATGTCAATTTTGAGCTCTCTCGAATTGGAAAGCCTTCAAAGTAATGAACAACCTGATCTTGAGCTTCCTCCATGGTTTCAGAGTGTGACGTCGCGCCGAAACCAGCAAATTGGGCTGGGCTACTGCTGCCGTTATTGTCGCTGCCTTTCACGGAAGGCGATGGTGAGTAAATCTGCGGCTGTACATAGGCGAAGGGTTGGCGATCTGGTGAATACTAGGATAGAAGGACCTGCGTCAGTGGTGGGAATAATGGTGTCCGCAAGTGGGAACCTGACCTCTTTCCCAGCAGACTTGTGCGGGGCGTCCAGGGAAGGCACTGGAAACAAATCGACGGTGCACATAAAGCCTGCGATCTCGACCTCGCTAATGTCAAAGATAAAGAAATGAGTGGCGGGAGCTTACATCGAGAGGTTTACAGGTTATGATTGGAGAGAACGAGCTCACTCGTAATTCGGCACCTCTTTCTCGGACTCTTTGTCTGTCCCTGCGTTGTATACATGATGCAGACGAAGTTGTACAGCGGGCGGAGGGTCTATTGGTCTGCGATCTACTCGCGCATACCTGAATTAGTCATCCCAGTACAAGTGACGGTCGTGGTTGCGATTCGGGGAGGGCGTAAGGTAAACATTATGTCAAGATTACAAATAAAGAAAAGGAAATTTCAGAGAAGGGTTGGTCGTTGCTTAGACGATGGGCGGACACGATTTGGGAATTTGCAAACTCACTTTCGCCCCAAATCGGCTTTTTGCACCTCGAATAGTTCAGCACGGATCGTATGGCCAGCGAATTGGCCGGCGACGAAGTGGATTGGTCGGTCAATGAAATCTGTGCCGGAGGCCAGGGGATTGGCCGATGCCGCACTGGGTCCCGCCACTGAGTGGGCACCGGTGGTGTCGGGGGCTGGCCCGTAAACCTCATGATTGACATGGACAAATGTGGTCTCCACTTGGCCATTTGTATGATGGTGAGCGTACATGATATTGTCGGTTGCGGGAGGGGAAAAAAAAATATACAAATCGGACAAATTCGTTGAAAAGATGAAGAAAGGCGTTCTGGTTGTAAAAGCGGAAGTCTATACAAGAACTGCGACCGGGAAGGGTGAGGTGGTCATAGAACTTCAGTAAGTTTGAGTGAAATCGAGGGAAAGAGCTGAGTTCCCGGGTGTGGGCGCCAAACTCACATTTTATGGAAAGTGAGATTGATTGCCCGATATAGACATACGTTCCATAGTCTGGGGTCATGTCGGATGCTTTTCTGTTTTCTTGAACCTTGCTTGACATGTCATTCCGCTATCCCACTTTCGTTACCCGGTTTGTGCCGCCATGAGGTGCAAGAGTGAAGATGAAGAGGCTGAAGGGCACATCGGGGGCCAAAGTTATATTTCACTATCTTGTCACTGCTTCGTGAAAGATGAATATGCATTGTGAAGGGCTCGACGCATTGTTGGCTCAGATCGCCCACATTCCCCGAACCCTGGCCTCGTGCCGTTGCATGCTTCCTGTCTGCCGGTCGGCGTCGTTTCTTACTTTAACAAGACATGTCAACAATTGGGGGTGCATTGGAATGATACGATGTCGTGTTGAGTGGTTGGACAGTTGGCATCATGTGTTGGGAAAAGCTGTAACATGAGTTCGGAATGGTGGTCAGTGATCCCATCTTGGTGTTTTCAACGGTGACTTGGTATCAGCTTTCGGTGTCCGTGGCCTGTGATATGAAGTGTTGAGATGATTTGGTCATCGACGTGAGAGACTTTGGCATCTTTCAGTGTCTGCGTTGCGCTTTGCAGAGGAGCAATGTGGCGATACATGCATGCAAATTACGTGTTTCTGTTGGAGGCGATTTTCACTCCCAAACCTTTGGAGCGGAGGTGACCTGCGCCAGTGTTGTATGACGCTGAATATGATGACATTCTTTGTGATGACTCGTTTGTTTCCGAGATAAGAAGATAGCAGAACTCCACCTCCACCTGGGTCACTGGATCAATGCCATGGTGAGGGCGCGTGTTAATCAGATGGACGCAATGATTTCTGTTAGTTATAAAATTGAAGGGTGGGCTGCGGACAGGCCGCTGTTGTCTTGAAAGGTTTTGCCTCGTGAGGTTCCGGACTGCGGCACTTCGCCATGACCGGGAGATCTGCGGTCATAAGGTCAAAAAAAACCGATTATCGTCCCTCCCAACGAAAAAAGCGCATATCCAAGCAGTAAAATACTTTATGGTTACGCGGGTAGAGAAAAAATACACATGAAAGAGATTACTTGAATATGAGGCAGAAACTTTTGAGAGAGGAGAAAGGTGGCGGCAAGTTCCGGGTGGCTGTGTGGTTCGAGGAGGACAAGTTTGTACTGTTCACGTTTCGTCATCCAGGTCGGCCACCTACAACACCTCCTCCTCATTTCCATCAACGACGACCCCTTCTCCTCCTTCCCTCGTTATCCGACCTTTATGCCTGCCCGCTCTGGCCCTGCAAGCCAGGAAGGCTATCCATCTTCAATCCCTTCCAGCGAAGCAAACGGCAATGACCCATTCACATCACACGGTCGACAATACTACGATAATGAATCTGACAATGTTGAATTTGGTCGTAGAGATACCTATGCCTCAGATGGTAGCAATCCAGGCTCTCAAGAACCTAACTACTATGACCAGCATGCAAACTACGACGGATATCGTTAGCACTTTTCCTTTTTCTTCTTTGCCTCTGAACGACAGTTAAAAACATCTTCAATTCTAGCAACCCAAGATACAGATTCGGATGGAGACGTTTACAACCAACGTTACGCTCCCTCAGCAGAATCCTTGGGCCCTCCAGGTCGTATAGGCCAGTCAGAAGCATCTACCCCCACTTTCCTTGACGGCCCGGCTGGCGCAAGAGAACCATACCCAGCGTGGAATCAAGAACGAGAAATTCCATTGTCCAAGGAAGAAATTGAAGACATATTCCTTGACCTCACGCAGAAATTTGGATTTCAAAGGGACTCTATGCGAAACATGGTGAGCCTCCTTTCACAATTCTCGGATAAACTGTTTCGGCATCTCGAACCGTGGGCTACTTCCGTCATCGTTCTTCTTCCACAAGACAGACTAGTCCAGCCTTATTCATCTGATTGTCCATGCCATGCCTATCATAAGAAATAGCTCACTGATGGTTCCTTGTCTAGTTCGATTTCTTAATGCAGCTCCTCGATAGTCGAGCTTCACGCATGTCCCCAAACCAAGCCCTTCTTACCCTTCACGCCGACTATATTGGTGGACATAACGCGAATTACCGGAAGTGGTACTTTGCTGCTCAGCTCGACCTCGATGACGCCGTTGGTCACTCCCAGAATCCCGGTCTGAACCGCCTGAAATCAAAGCGAGGTGGCTCAGTGAAACGTGCAGCTCACGAAAAATCCCTTGATTCAGCCTTGGAAAGATGGCGCCAAGCGATGAACAACATGAGTCAATACGATCGTCTCCGCCAAATTGCCCTGTACCTGCTCTGTTGGGGCGAGGCTGCTCAAGTCCGTTTTGTACCCGAATGCCTTTGCTTCATTTTCAAATGCGCAGACGACTACTACCGCTCACCAGAATGCCAAGGTCGCATTGAACCAGTGCCTGAAGGCCTTTACCTTCGTTCCGTCATCAAGCCCATATACAGGTTCATCCGTGATCAAGGTTATGAAGTTGTTGATGGGAAATTTGTGCGCCGGGAGAGAGATCATCAAGACATCATTGGATATGATGACGTGAATCAGTTGTTCTGGTACCCAGAGGGTATTGCAAGAATCGTTCTCTCAGACAAGGTACGTTTTCATCGGTTCGACACTGTCCATTGGCTCAAGTCATTCCAGACTCGTCTCGTGGATCTTGCGCCGGCACAAAGGTTCATGAAATTCGACCGCATCGAATGGAACCGAGCGTTCTTCAAAACTTACTACGAGAAGCGGTCATTTGGTCATCTCCTGGTCAACTTCAACCGCATCTGGGTCATTCACGTTGCCATCTACTGGTACTACACCGCCTTCAACTCTCCAACTGTATATGCTGTCGATGGCAGGTCGTCGCCAGCGATGACCTGGAGCGCGACCGCTCTCGGCGGCGCTGTCGCAACGATCATTATGATTCTGGCAACGCTCGCCGAATTCTCCTACATACCAACCACCTGGAACAATACCTCTCACCTCACGCGACGGCTCGTCTTCCTTCTAATCACTCTTGGTTTGACATGTGGTCCAACTTTCTACGTCACTATTGCTGAACACAATGGCAGTGGAGGCTCTCTATCCCTGATTTTGGCCATTGTTCAGTTCTTCATCTCGGTCGCTGCCACCCTCCTTTTCGCCATCATGCCGTCCGGCCGCATGTTTGGAGATCGAGTTGCTGGGAAAAGCCGGAAGTACCTCGCCAGCCAAACCTTTACCGCCAGTTACCCAAGGCTGGAACGGAAGAACCGACTCGGATCAATCCTCCTCTGGTTGCTCGTCTTTGGTTGCAAGTTCACCGAGTCATACTTCTTCTTGACGCTGTCGTTCAGCAACCCTATACGCGTCATGGTCGGGATGAAGGTTCAAAACTGTAATGATCGCTTTTTCGGCAACAACCTGTGCAGGAATCAAGCGGCATTCACTCTCACAATCATGTACTTCATGGACCTAGTCTTGTTCTTTTTGGACACATTCCTGTGGTATATCATTTGGAACACAGTCTTCAGCGTCGCTCGGTCGTTCATTCTAGGTCTTTCGATTTGGACTCCATGGAAGGAGATTTATACCCGACTTCCGAAACGGATTTACGCCAAGTTGCTCGCGACGAATGATATGGAGGTCAAGTACAAGCCCAAGGTGTGACTGAAGTCCTTGTTGCAAGAAGCTCAGTTTTGACCCACTCACAGGTTCTTGTATCTCAAATCTGGAACGCCATCATCATCTCCATGTATCGCGAGCATCTTTTGTCTATCGACCACGTTCAGAAGCTGCTCTACCATCAAGTTGATACAGGTGTTAATGGAGGTGGACGCCGCAGCCTCCGTGCCCCTCCGTTTTTCATGTCACAAGGAGACAAGAAATACAGCGGGGAGTTCTTCCCAGCCGATAGCGAAGCGGAACGCAGGATCTCATTCTTTGCTCAATCGCTTACAACATCCGTTCCGGAACCCTTACCCGTAGACGCTATGCCGACGTTCACCGTGTTGACACCTCACTACAACGAAAAGGTATAGTCCAATCATGTGTCACATTCTTTGATGTTGGACTCACGCACACCTTTCAGACGCTCTTGTCTCTTCGCGAGATCATTCGAGAAGATAACCAAAATCAGCGCGTTACGTTGCTGGAATACCTCAAGCAGCTTCACCACATCGAATGGGAGAACTTCGTGAAAGACACCAAAATCCTTGCCGAGGAATCCGCATTCACTGGGACAGCTCCCTTCCCTGCGGACAGCGAAAAAGGACGAACGCTCGCGGATGATTTGCCGTTCTACTTCATCGGCTTCAAATCTGGGACACCGGAGTTCACTTTGCGTACGCGTATATGGGCATCCCTCCGCGCGCAAACTCTTTACCGCACCGTTTCTGGAATGATGAATTACTCAAAGGCGATCAAACTCTTGTACCGCGTGGAGAATCCCGAGGTGGTCCAGCTCTTTGGTGGAAATACGGATAAACTGGAACGGGAATTGGAGAGGATGGCGAAGCGGAAGTTCAAGTTCATCGTTTCCATGCAACGATACTCTAAATTCAGCAAGGAAGAACACGAGAATGCGGAGTTCTTGCTACGCGCCTACCCCGATCTTCAAATCGCCTACCTCGAAGAAGAACAGTCTCGCAGAGAAGGCGGAGATCCCAGAATCTTCTCTTCGTTGATTGACGGCCACAGCGAGTTCGTAGCCGAAACAGGACGTCGCAGGCCCAAATTCCGTATTGAACTTCCCGGAAATCCGATCCTGGGCGATGGCAAGTCTGATAACCAGAACCACGCAATCATCTTCTATCGTGGAGAATACCTACAACTTGTCGACGCCAATCAGGATAATTACCTCGAGGAGTGCTTGAAGATCAGGAACGTTCTTGCAGAGTTCGAAGAGTACACCGTGTCGAACCAGAGCCCGTATGCTCAGTGGGGACATCAAGATTTCGCCAAACCGCCGGTTGCCATCGTTGGAGCGCGCGAGTACATCTTTTCAGAGAATATTGGAATCTTGGGTGATTTGGCGGCTGGGAAAGAACAGACGTTCGGAACGCTCGCGGCGAGGTCAATGGCGTGGATTGGTGGGAAACTTCATTATGGACATCCTGATTTCTTGAATGCGCTTTACATGACGACTCGAGGCGGCGTTTCAAAGGCGCAAAAGGGCTTACATCTCAACGAGGATATCTACGCTGGCATGAACGCTTTCGGCCGTGGAGGAAGGATCAAGCATACCGAATACTACCAATGCGGCAAAGGCAGGGATCTTGGGTTTGGCACGATTTTGAATTTCCAGACGAAGATCGGGACCGGAATGGGAGAGCAGATGTTGAGTCGGGAGTACTACTACCTTGGGACTCAACTACCTATCGACCGTTTCTTGACGTTCTACTATGGTCATCCTGGTTTCCAGATCAACAATATGCTGGTCATATTGTCGGTACAGGTGTTCATCGTCACGCGTACGTCTTTTCTTCCCCCCATCATCTGTTATGGGCTTTAGACGATAACTGACGCGTTCGTTCATCCAGTGGTGTTTTTGGGAACTCTCAACTCACAACTCACCATTTGCAAGTACACGTCGTCGGGAGCTTGGATTCCAGAGCCTGGTTGTTACAACCTCGTTCCGGTTTTCGACTGGATCACGCGTTGCATCATCAGTATTTTCCTTGCGTTCATGATACCTTTCCTGCCACTTTTCCTGCAAGGTTGGCAGTATCCTCCGTTCGAGGTCCTGAACTTGGTTTGGCTGACAATGTGTTGTGCAGAGCTCGTTGAACGTGGAACGTGGAAGGCAATCCTGCGGCTCGCAAAACAATTCGGCTCCCTCTCGCCCGTATTTGAGGTCTTCTCGACTCAAATCTATACACACTCGATCTTGAGCAATTTGACCTTTGGAGGAGCCAGATACATCGCAACAGGACGTGGGTTCGCAACGACCCGCATGTACTTCAGCATTCTGTTCTCGCGCTTCGCAGGACCCAGCATTTACCTCGGCATGCGAACCTTGATCATGCTGCTCTATGTCACGTTGACCTTGTGGACGCCATATTTGATCTACTTCTGGATATCCATTCTCTCGCTCTGTATCGCCCCCTTCCTATTCAATCCGCATCAGTTCGTTGTCTCGGACTTTATCGTCGACTACAGGTCTGTGATTTTCGCTGGTATTTATCAAGATATCATGTGCTAACATGTTTCGGGTTTTCACAGAGAGTTCCTGCGATGGATGTCCCGGGGCAATTCGCGTTCACATAACAACTCGTGGATCGGTTATTGTCGTCTCTCACGGACCATGATCACTGGTTACAAGAAAAAGAAGCTTGGGCACCCTTCCGAGAAGCTCTCTGGGGATGTACCCCGTGCTGGTTGGCGTGCCGTGATTTTTTCCGAGGTCATCTTCCCCGTCTGCATGGCCGTGCTTTTCGTCATCGCCTACATGTTCGTCAAATCGTTCCCCGTTGCTGGAAGGCAGCCGCCAAGTCCTCTCATTCGTATCGCCGTGATCTCCATTGGCCCTATCGTCTGGAACGCCGCGGTGTTGTTGACGCTATTCATCTTTTCGCTTTTCCTTGGTCCCATGCTTGACCCTGTTTTCCCCATGTTCGGATCCGTTATGGCTTTTATCGCTCACGCTCTTGGTGTTCTCGGTATGATTGGCTTCTTCGAATTCCTGGTAAGCCTATTCAAATCCATTGCCGTTCTGATTCGCTTGATGCTTATTCGTTGCCAAAACTTTTCTTTTCTCAGTGGTTCCTTGAACTCTGGGATACCTCACACGCGGTGCTCGGACTCATTGCTGTCATTGCAATTCAACGTGCGGTTCACAAGATTCTCATCGCGGTGTTTTTGTCTCGTGAATTCAAACATGACGAGACTAACCGCGCGTGGTGGACTGGCCGATGGTATGGGCGTGGGCTTGGTGCACATGCTATGTCACAGCCCGCCCGTGAGTTCATTGTGAAGATCATTGAACTATCGCTGTGGAGCTCAGATCTTCTTATGGGCCACATGCTCTTGTTCATGTTGACACCACCGCTTCTCATCCCTTACTTTGATCGCTTCCATGCAACGATTTTATGTAAGTTCAACCTGTGTCTGGAAACCTTTCTTGACGAGGCTGACTCTTTTTGCCATCGCAGTCTGGCTCCGGCCGTCGAAACAAATCAGGCCCCCTTTGTTTTCCATGAAGCAGAAAAAGACGAGGCGCTCTATTGTGAGTTTATCTACCCGTCCATGGTTGAGCATGTCGCTGAATGCAATGACCTAACAGACAATAAAATATGGCATAATATACATCCTTGCTATCGCGTTATTTGTAGTCCTGATAGCTTTGCGTGAGCTCACTGTCAGTTTGATTCTCTCGTATTTTTTACTGACCAGGACTTCTTTCACAGCTGCTTCGCTGCACGCCACTATACACTTCCGTTGTACACTGTGCGAAAATCTGTAATGCATTCTCATGGTTACGACCCACCATAGACCATTCCTCTCCTCCGAGGATTCATACACCTACTTTCAAACGAACGAACTCTTATTTCTCTTTCACGGACCGCCCTCAGGTAGTCAGCAGATTATCCAGGATCATTATTTAGCACAAGGACACTTTAGTGTATGTCTACAAATACGACGTCATTTGATCCCTGATGTCTCTTTTCCCCGCGCTTCCATCCCGCTTCGCTTGGTGGCACGAAGCGAATAGTCTCCAGCACCGGGTGAGTGATTGAGTTGCCTCTGTACCCTTTACGATGTCATGATTTTACGCGCGGAGGTTACAGTGGTTGTCGGTTGTGTTTGGTTTAGCGATTTTCGTTTCACCCCCGCGAGCAGGTGTTTTTCGAGCTTCTTTTCTTCTGGCTCTCCTTACCCCTCGCCGAGCAAGCACATGGGCGTGTGGGGTGGAGAGTATACTTAGATCGCCTAAGAATAACAGCTCCATGCGGCAGGTGGCAGTCGAGCTGATTCTCGGAGCTTGACAACAAACACTGATACAGTGCAAGCCACATAGGAACCTTGTTGCAGATACACGGGATCTCCGGACTAGCAAACTTGATGAAAACCGGTGCCCACCCATCTTTGCGTTGCCGCTTGTACTGCAGAAGAGAGGAAACGAACAGACGCGAAAACATAAATTCAGGTTAAAAAAAACAAGGGAAAGTATCCACCTTCCTGCAAAGTTAAAGGATATCCACCAGTTCCGCACCTCCATTTTCGCACTATCATGAAATCGACTGCTTTCCTGTCTACGCTCGCCGTCGTCATTTCGACTGCTTCTGCACGAACGTTCACTGTGAGTTGATCGTCTTTTGCGCCGATTCGATGACGGACGATTGATTTGGACGTTGTTCGCTAGGTTTACAATGCTTGCCCGTTCACTATTTGGTATGTGTTTTGCCTCCGACTTGACATTGTACTTGTGCTCATGGACCTCTCAGGCCGGCTGTAAGCAACACCCCGCTTTGACGACTTGCACCTTGACCTAACGCTGCCGTAGATGTTTACTGACCTGAACGTTGCGCCCAACGTTCCGAACTTCCCGACCGGGTATGTCGATTTGCTCGATTTTGAACCTTCTCGAGAAAGTTTCTCATCGTTACCAAGATGGGAAGCTGGTTCCTTCACCAAAATCAGCTTCACCGTCCCGGATAACTGGAAGGCGGGAAGGATCTGGGCTCGCCGCGATTGTGATTTCAGCTCGAACCCCGGCCCAAACTCTTGTCTGGATGGCGGTTGCAATGGGGGTTTACTCTGTGATCCCCACACCGGCACTGTTAGTATTGAACAGACGTTGTCTTCTGCATTCACTGGTTGGTGATCCTTTCTTCAATAACAGGGTGTTCCACCTGCTACAGTTGCGGAATTCACACTGCAAGGCGATGGTAACAAGGACTTCTACGATGGTAAGTGTTGCTGTGGGAGCCATCCCGAATGCAATGTATCTGATCAACAAAAATGTAGTGTCTCTCGTTGATGGATACAACCTGCCCATGAGGATCGACAACAATGTCGGCTGCGGAATCCCCTCTTGTCCTGTTGATCTCGGTCCAAACTGTGCGGCCCATCATTCCTTTTGATGTTGAAGAAACATTCACTGATATTCTCCCTGTACTTCAGGCCCGTCTCAATTGAAGGGGCCCTTCGACTCCAGCGGCTTCCCCGTTGGCTGCAGGAGTGCTTGTGAAGCTAATTTAGATGGAAACCAAGGTCTTTCTTTATGATCCTTTCAAACAAGATAAACCATCACATCTGACACGGCATCTGTAGCCAACTCTGTCAATTGCTGTTCCGGTAGCCACAACACCCCTGCTACTTGCCCACCATCTGGTGAGTGTTGACCAAAATCATCCTTGTGCAGTATTTAGATCCCGTGGCCCTAATACGATCTATTTCCGCAGGTGTTGCGTTCTACAGCTATTTCAAAGGAAACTGCCCCAATTCGTACGCATATGCCTTCGACGAGTCCAGCGGAACGGCGCTCTGGACCTGCGATTCCGGACTGAACGCAGACTACACCGTGACCTTCTGCCCTTGAGCGTGAACACGAAGAATGTCCACCATAATACCCCCAACTTAATTGTTTTGTTTTTTGAGCTACATAACAGCACTGATCTCCCTTTCGATATCTGTTACCAAATGAATATTATGAGCGTTACGTTTTTGCCATAGGATCTATCTGCATTAAGAAGTCGCAGATGGGAATGCAAACTGTGTACGTTGATTGGCAGGAGCTGTCCTCGGTTACGCTTGTCGAAGTAACGTATAACCCCATGTTTGTGGGAGGCGGGCATGATCAGCGATTGTACAAGCGCTGTCAAGCCATCAAAAAGTGCGACTCTGTTTCTTCTTACACTTCTGACATACAGAAAAACGGTAGGTCTACGATTTGAGCTCGATACTACTTGTTTTTATAGTTTTTCGAAGACAACGTTCATTGCAATTGACTGGGAGATATCTCACATCAATCATTGCCCCTCCAAAAAGGGAAAACCCATGACAGCATCTGGATCCAGTTCTGAACGAGGGCCGAGGTAGGCAGAAAGTTTTACTCCCGTCTGGCTCAGTCTCGGAAAATGAAGTTCCGGAGAAAATGTGCTGAGAGCCACGATCTGCAAATGCAAGGTGACTTTACGAAGCGAGTGCAGGTTGGGCTGTGTAAGCAAGGTGTCGAGGCGCTCCCATGTTAGGGGGTCGATGAAGGCTGTGAGGATCGAGATGAAAAGAAGCTCGAGAGCGAAGGGTGTTGTTGTCGTCGCAAGCATGGAATGGAGAATACCTACGTGAGAGTGACAGTGCAACGAAAGGGTTCGAACTTTGGATGGAAATATTACTAGCTGATGAAAGCCACCCGCACGTCCGTGCAAGTCGAGGTGTTGGAGAGAGGGGGCTGCGAGGTCGATGATCTTTGTTACTAGCTGTTCGTCCAATGCCTCGGCACTGTTGATCGAAAGATATGAGAGGGAGGTAAGATCAATGGGGGAGTCGGGATGCGTCAACCAACTAAACCGAGGCGACATGGGCACAACGTGAAGGGTCAATGTCGTGAGGGGAACGCGTTGTGGGGTGGTTTCATCTCGGCTCCAGCCCTGAAAACGGTGTGGGTCGCGAAAGTGCACACCATGTATCTTCAGGCTTTTCAAGTTCCTCGGTAGCGCTGCAAGATTCACTAACTCTGGCACAGGGCCGTGAATGGCACAATCGACGAACTCGGTGTGCTGGATGCTTGGCTGTGCAAGAACTGCAACGATTGAGGCTTGTAAGCGTATTTCCAGGTTCGTCGACCAAGCCACGTCGTGCAACGAAAACCTCTGAATCCCATCCAGTCTGTCGAGGAAAGAGGCCAGGCTGTGAAAAACTGGTTTCCAGTCACTGCCCGCTGTTGCGCTGATATTACGAATTTCCAAAACGCGGACGAAGGCGACGAGATGGGGACTCCGAGTGAGGCAGTCGTGTAATAGATTGATCCTTCGTAGAACGAGGTGAGGAGAGTTCTTCAACACGAGAGGGGGGCGCGATGGGTGGTAAGATATCTCTGAATGAATGTTGAGGGTAATGGTCCTAAAAATGTAAACACGCGATTCATGAAACCAATTCCAATTGATTGTCGAACAAGTTTTCAAAGTTGCTGGATCGTCCGAGAGGAGAGAAAAGATTTCGGCGATAAGGTCCCGTGGAAACGAGTCTGGCATGGCAAGAAAGTTTACAATGGATATGGACTGGACGATCTGGACGTTGATGTTCAGTTCGAAACGTTAGTACTTACCATCCGCCGTCTTACCACGCTGCCTTTGAAAGGGTTGTGAGCTCGTGACAGACACTGCAGTGCTCACGGAACAAATACATTCCACTTTGTTCCTGCCCACCACATGCTCATAACGCAATCTTCCTCTTCGTATCAGGATGTTGTCTCCATCCAGAGCATTGGCTGAGCAGTCTGGCCACATTGTCCAAGGCCGGTCAATTCAACGACTGGTTTTCAACCTTCCATCACCAGATCAACACGGAGCACGCTTCGCTGCGCTGGCAATTTCAAAACCTTCTTTCTTCCCAGTTCCATGTGGTCAAATGTGTCGTCAAATAAGCGAGTTGGGGAGAAGCAGGGCGTTAACGCCGACGTACCTTGCGGAGAAGTTCGATGGGACCGCCTCAAAGTTCCGGACCTGTCATGGTGGGGGAAATGATAATCACAAAGCCAACTGCTTTGACCAAATAGTATTGTTTTCAGTGCTCGCTTAGGACCACAGGACAACTTTCCACATGGTGAAGAGTCAGAGAACCCACTTGTAGGCATGGCGAAATCCCTCAAGGTCAAAAGTCTGTTTTGTTGGCAGATTCAAGTTTCCGAAGGGAAGGGTAGGGGGCGGGAAGGATGAAGTTCGAAATCGTATAAAGGCAATGGTCTGTCGTTGAAGCCATCCAACAAATTCGATCATGGTTCAGCTCTTCGTCTTTTCTGCTTTGGCACTCGCGTCTGGTGTTGCGGCCCGCACCTTCACGGTATGACATACCTCACTGCGTTTTCAAGGTCGTCTTGAACTTTCGCCCTTTTCTAGGTCTACAATGCATGTCCTTTCACGATTTGGTGCGCGTTATACGCTTCTTTTATAACAGCGACTGGGATTGACACATAGTTTGTAGGCCTGCGGTATGACCCCACCTGACACGATGACAGTCACACTCATCGCGTTGACGTTGTAGATGTTCACTGACCTGAATGTCGCACCCAACGTTCCAAATCAACCAAATGGGTGAGATATCTAGCTTGAACTCGACAAAGGCTGTCCAATGTAATTTTGTTTTATAGATGGGTGGCTCCATCTTTCACTGCCGTGTCCTTTTCTGTTCCAGACAATTGGAAAGCGGGAAGAATTTGGGTAAGTTTTCATTCGATGTGTGCTTCTTGCCAAAGAAATAATATTTCCTTCAATCAGGCACGTCGAAACTGCGATTTTAGTAAAAACTCAGGTCCTAACGCCTGTCTGGATGGCGGCTGTAATGGTGGCCTCGTGTGCGATCCGAGGACTGGGACTGTAGGAATCCATCTTGTTGGATTGGTTGTCCATTCGCGTTGACGCTTTGCCCTAGGGAGTCCCTCCAGCGACGGTGGCCGAATGGACGTTGGACGCCAACGGGAAAGACTTCTACGATGGTACTCCAATTTGCA
>CEMH01203776.1:25320-77270 GCA_001179725.1 Macrocystidia cucumis | reverse complement strand
TAAAAATGTTGGCACTAACCCGCACTTACAATCTTTCTCGCCGAGCTGCCACTCTCGTTGTCGCTGGTCAACGTCAAGCCGGCGTACAAGCCATTCGACGGAAAATACCCCTCTCTTCTCGAAGCATTCAATCAGTCGCTCAAACAGACCGAGTATGTTTTATATTGTGCTCGTGCTTTCTCCAGAACGGTCGCTGAGATCTACTGACAGGACACTATCACTCGTTTACTTTACTCGATCGGCACAAAACGCGAAGTTGAACGTCATCTTCGGATTTTCTCCGCCTCCTCCCATCCTTCCCAACCCGCTAAATTCGCCGTCATCAAAATTGGAGGCGCAGTTCTAGATCAATTAGACGAGCTCGCTTTGAGTTTGAGTTTCCTCTACAGAGTCGGGCTCTATCCCGTTGTGCTCCATGGTGCCGGACCCCAACTTAACGATATCATTGAACGAGAGGGAATCATTCCGGACTACATAGATGGGATCCGCGTCACTGGTACTTTCCCTTCTATTTACCTCTCTTCTATACCAACCTTGTCCATTCCAGACAACAAGACACTCCAAGTTGCCCGCCGGGTGTTCCTTGAAGAAAACCTCAAGCTCGTGGGAGCCCTTGAAAAACTTGGCACTCGTGCACGGCCCATCACCTCTGGCGTCTTCACAGCCGACTATCTTGACCGCGAAAAGTACGGACTCGTGGGCAAAATCACCAAAGTTGACAAACGACCCCTTGAAGCTTCGATCCGCGCTGGCGCTTTGCCTATTCTCACCAGCTTAGCGGAAACGTTGGACGGTCAGATCCTCAATGTCAATGCTGACATCGCAGCCGGAGAATTGGCCAAGGAATTGGAGCCCATGAAGATTGTATTTTTGAACGACAAGGGCGGGATGTTCCATGGTATCACTGGGGAAAAACTAGATGTCATCAATCTTGACGAGGTGATTTTTACCAGGTTCCCCCAAGACGAGAAGCATTTGCTGATCATTCTCTTCTTCTAAGGAATACGACCAATTGATGAAGGAACCCTGGGTCAAATACGGCACCAAGCTCAAACTTCGCGAGTTCAAAGAACTTCTTGACCACCTCCCCCGTTCTTCCTCCGTCGCCGTCATCTCAGCCTCCTCCCTTCAAAAGGAACTCTTTACAGACAGTGGGGCGGGGACTCTGATCCGTCGTGGTTACAAGCTTTTCAAACACAACAGCCTCGAAACCATCGGCGCGGACCGCTTCCGTCAAGTTGTCCATGATCGTGACCCGGAAGTCATCGCCGGATTCCAAAGCGTCACTGGCGTTCTCACCGAACTGAAAAAGACACCGTACACAATCTACGGAGATGAACCGCTTGATGTGATCGCTGTCGTCTCCCATCCCGAAGGAGAAGTTCCCGTGATGACCAAATTGCTCTCTTCGCGCAGTGGTGTCTTGAACAGCGTCATGGACAACGTGTTCAACGCGATCAAGAAGGACCATCGCAAATTGTTCTGGACAGCCCAGGCAGAAGACGAGAATCGCGCTTGGCACTTTGAACGAGCCGATGGAAGCTTTACTAGGGCTGGGAAGAGCCTTTTCTGGTATGGTATCCAGGACGTGGCCGAAGTTGAGAAGACTGTGAAGGAATTTGAGACCAAAGGAAGGATTGAAAGATCTTACCTCCCCGTCGGGCCTTCTGCACCTCCTCACCGTGCTACCTCGGCTGCAACCGCGGCAAGTGGTGTTCGAAGCTTTTCGACTTTTGCCTCCAACAGGATGGCAGGGAACCGACGTGGATACGCGACTGCTGCCACCGACGCCGTTGCTCCAAGCACCGAACCCAAACGTCTGGGATTAATTGGAGCCCGAGGGTTCACCGGTCAAGCGTTGACGACTCTGCTTTCTGCCCACCCATACTTGAATCTCACTCACGTCTCCTCTCGCCAACTCGCTGGCTACCCTTTGGACTCGTACACCAAGTCCGCTGTCACATACTCCAACCTGTCCACCGATGATGTGCAGAAGATGGAACAGTCAGGCGAAGTTGACGCATGGGTCATGGCCCTCCCGAATGGGGTCTGCAAACCCTTTGTTGACGCAGTGGACCGTGGTTCCCAGGAACGCAGCAGTGGTTCGCCGAGTGTGATCGTAGATCTGAGCGCAGATTATCGATTTGAGAAAGGCTGGGCGTATGGGCTTCCTGGTGAGGATTTTTCTCTTGCACGATGACGACCCCAATGTACAACTTCCCTTCTCCTTCTCTCCTTCTTTGGATATATCATGGAAGCTTGTCTCCTTTGAACTTTTTCCTTTCTTCTTCTTCCCCTTTTATCGAGTGGTCATACAAATACTGAAAACGAGTTGCACAATCGTGTATGAAAAACCAATAAAGAGTTGTACGGACGTAGCCCTATCCGTGCTTCCAAGCGCATATCCAATCCAGGCTGCTACGCCACATCGGCACAAATGCTCATCGCGCCATTGATTCAACACCTCCGCCCGGACGCCCTCCCAACCGTCTTCGGATTGTCAGGTTACAGCGGCGCAGGCACAATCCCCATCAAAGACCCTACGACCGGACATCCCTCTAGCGCGCCAAAGACCTCACCCGAGTCGCTCAAGGGCGGGGTTCGACCATACGCGCTGACGGACCACATCCATGAACGCGAAGCTGGACACCATCTCTCCTCGCTGCTCGACGGCAACCTGACCCGTGGGGGTAAGGGTGCGGAACAGCTGAAGATAGCCTTTATTCCCGCTGTTGCGCCTTGGTTTAGCGGGATTCTGTCGACGGCTTCGATCCCTTTGAAAGGGAAACTGACCGCAAGGGAGGTGAGGGAGCTGTTCGAGGAACGGTATATGGATGAGAAATTGGTGAGGATTAAAACGGGCGTGCCGGAGCTGGAGGATGTGGAAGGGAAACATACTTGGACTGTGGGTGGGTTCCAAGTGCATAGCGAGGGAGATCGGGTGGTCGTCGTGGTAAGTGACCTCCGCAGCTTAGCTTTTTGTCTGTTAACGACTGTGGTCCAGGGTGGGTTGGACAACTTGTTGAAAGGCGCTGCGACGCAATGTCTGCAGGTGAGTAGCATTGATACTCATTCAAAACCACCTCTTGACCCGAGGCTGGTAGAACCTGAATTTGGCGCTGGGGTACGATGAGTTTGCGGGAATATCTACGGATTAAATATATGTGTGGCAAAGTAAAGAAGTCATTTGGATAGATCTTACCAACCTTGTTTATTCTTTCTTGCGAAATTTGGTGATGGGAGAAGCTGCGGGTGCATACGAGATCAAGGACATGGAAGGCGGAGCCACAGGACCGCACAGCCCAAGCACAGCCTCTCAAGCGAAATTGGAACTCAAAAGGGTTGAGTAACTCTGATAATTACGCCGATGGCTTTAATCGTTCAGGGGTTTCCTCGTTTCAATCTTTGGCTCTCTGTACTTGACGTTGAGGTGAACGCGACCTGGAACGCGACCTCGCGCTCAAGGACGCGCGCTGCGATGGCAACCTAACATTCGCAAATATGGAGAAGGTGGGGAATGATTGAGTCTTTAACGCTTCAAACCGTCACAGAAAGTTATACAGAATGGCAGACAGATATCCTCGACAATCTCAAATATCAGAACAACCAGTAATCCCAGGCGTAAACACTCACATCGATTATGTTCCTCCATCGCGTCCAGTTCCATCGGTAACAATTATATTTATTCTTTTCATCTCTTGTTTGCGCGCTTAATTTCCACATTCCTCGGCGCTTGCTTTCGCTTCAGGTGCCAGAGCCAGCTCGACATCACCCAACTGATGACGAGTTTTACATGCCCGGTGAACCAAGGCGACCAAACGTTGACTTCCTGAGGGACCACTTCTTTCGTGAAGGCCGATTGACAGAGGACCAAGCTCTCTTCATCCTCTCAGAAGCAACAAGGATACTCTCTATGGAGCCAAACCTGGTTAACGTAACCAGTCCTGTAACAAGTTGAGCAATCAAGTCCCGTTCCACTGGAGACTTATTCATTGCCTTCTCTTTAGTTTGTGGTGATATCCACGGTCAATATGTGCGCCCAACAGTCTATTCCCAGCCTCTCAGGGCAATTTCTCATTCCCCCAGTATGACCTTATGAAACTCTTTGAAGTCGGGGGCGCAGTGGGCCCTCAGACAGGCAACACATATCTATTTCTCGGGGATTATGTAGACCGAGGGTGTTTTGGGATCGAGGTACGTTTCGGCATCATGTTCTATTGCCCGACTCCTTCTCTGACTGGCTTCTAGTGCTTGCTGTATCTGTACGCGTTGAAAATCTGTTATGGAGGTTATATAACACTATTACGTGGAAACCATGAATGTCGACATCTTACAGAATACTTCACGTTCCGGCGCGAGTGTACGTCCCCTTCAACTCTCATTTGTCAGATCGTACCTCATGAGGAAGAAAAGGTCTTCATAAATATTCGCCAACCGTGTATGAGCATTGTATACAATCCTTCTGTTCTCTTCCCATCGCTGCCGTTGTGGATGATCGATTCTTCTGCGTGCACGGCGGGCTTTCTCCTGAACTCATAACGCTCAGCGATTTGAAGACTGTGAGAATGGTTACCATAGAATCTGGCCGTGTGCTTTACCTGACCCATCCTTTTCACCTTGATCAGGTTAATCGCTTCCAAGAACCAGGTTCTCAAGGACTGCTTTGTGATTTGCTTTGGTCGGATCCCATCGCCAACTTCGGCCATGAGCAAGACCGATCCACGGGTGGTCCCGTGGTAGCTCCCGGTTCCATGTTTCTCCACAACGGGACAAGAGGGTGCTCCTACTTCTTTACGTACGTCCGGAACTCGTCCAACGCACACAATTGCTGACCTGCGTACAGCTATGATGCTGCCTGCACCTTTCTTGAACGCAACAAACTGCTTGGTATCATTCGAGGACATGAAGCTCAAGATGCTGGGTATACCATGCACCGAAAGACACCGACTAAGAAATTTCCATCCGTCATCACCATCTTCTCCGCTCCCAACTACCTTGATGTCTACCGGAATCGTGGTGCAGTACTCAAATACGCCAACAAAAACATCACCATTCGGCAATACAACTCGAGCCCCCACCCTTACTGGCTTCCCAACTTCATGGACGCGTTCACATGGAGTTTGCCATTTGTCGGCGCAAAAAGTGCGTTTTTCCCTTCGCTTAGCGTACTTGCTAACCAATCTGGGCCCCTAGTCACGGAAATGCTCTTGGCAATTTTGAGTATATGTAGTCAAGAAGAGCTGATAGACACCGACTCGGACTCTGATGAGGAAAACAACAAGCTCCTGGCTGAAGCTGCTATGTCCCCGGCGGAGCTCCAGCAACGACGACAACAAATCAAAAGCAAGATCATGGCTGTCGGTAGAATGCAACGTGTGTTCGAGCTACTCCGGTACGTGAATCATTAATATCCTACCTCCGCGCTGACGAAGGACCATACGCATGTGCTTCTAGACAAGAAGCAGAAAGCGCTTCGGAGTTGTCAACAGATGCCAATGCCTTGTCTGCTCCGCGTGAAGACGCTCTGGGCGTTCAGGGTATGCAGATCAAACGCAACATTCATTCCTTTGCGGACGCGTACGTCCCCTTCTGGTATTTGACCTCTTCCACTTTAATCTCATCGCCTTGTTTTGCAGCCGCCGTTCTGATCTCCTAAACGAACGCCTACCCGAGTTCGACCCAACCGCAATGTTCCCAGTCCCCAGTATGCGCGTCGGTAGCAGGCGCGGAAGTGGGGATTCAGAAGGCATGAACATGGAATACCTGATCAAGAAGACATTAGAGGAGGAAGAGGAGAATGGTAGTACGGTTGAGCTTCTGGCTGATCGGATTGCGAGGGGGCGGAAAGCGACTGGAAGGCCCACTGCACTGAAGAGACATGAGACAGCGTGATGTCTCCTCGAAGCTTGATCAAACGAGCAGGGCTGCCAAGGGCTCAATTGGCGATGGAGGATTTATGCTGTGTGCTCTCGGTATATGTCTAAACGTAGCTCGATTTCTCGCAAGCGGATCTACACTGATAAATAATCGTATATTACGAGGAATGATTAGGTAGCGTTGAAAACACTCACTGTCCTGGAAATCCGCTGCGACTAGCCTTGTTCAATTCAGTCAAACTCTCACCAACTGACAAGGGAAAGGAATGACTAACACTTCCAACACTATTGTTACCGGGATTTGCTCAATAAACTCGTTCACCGGAATCTCCTCCTTCGGTCGACTCTCGTGATGTGCTTTGAACGCCATGTATTGGACCAACCTCTCCACAACGGCACCTCTACACGATTATAAGCACCGGATCCTCTGCAAAGTGATAGATTCGCACCTCTGGATAACAGGACACGTCCTATTGACTGCCTCTGAATAGTTGCCTGATAACCCAGTCGTGTCATTAAAACTGATAAACATCGGCGACGGAGTCACTCACTCTCGGTGTCCAACATGCTCTTCATCGTCCCACTCACTTTCGCCAGCTTCCTCCGGACTAGATATTCAAACCCATCCGTGCTCGTCACTTTTACCCAATCCATTTCTGGGTCCGATGTCGCCCCCGAAGAGCCAGCCTGAAAAAGGAGCAATGTCACCGTCTTTATGAGCCTAAAGAAGGCACGCTAGGACTTGCGTTCATATCCACGTCTTCAGAAGCCATTTTATGCAGTTGAGGACGTTTCAAGACGAAACAATAAAATCCTCCCGAGTCACAACTTGAAGTGGCAGTCAGGTTCAGCCTGTATCGACGTGCTGCTTGATTCGCAAGGCGCCAATCGACAAGTGCAAATAAAGAAATTCTCGGACAGTAAGGGGGAAAAAATAGTTGTCCATACTGACATACGGTTTCAACTGGTGAGATATCGATTGATCATATTTACGTAGAGGCTTTCCCGCAAGAACGCTGTATTGGATTTACACCAGATTCTTTTACACACTTACATTCCATTCCATTCCCAACGTTTTCGTTGCTACCCTATGTCTTTTGACACAAACCTGGTTTCTGATTGGCGCTTCAAGATCGCTTGGTGAACACCATTACAGCTTTCGTATCAGGGATGTTTGCGCCGTTAAAAAGAATGTTATCGGGCCGACCAGGACGTCCCATAGGGAATGAAAAGTTGTAATCGAGGAGCACGTGGGCAAGGATCACTTTCAATTCCATCTGAAGGGGAAAAGGTGAGTTGCCGAATGCTTCAAATCACAAAATGCACCCACCGCCGCAAATACGCGCCCAGGGCAAGTGTGGCGACCTGAATATTGATAAAGGACCGATGGTTTTTAGCAGGGCATCGCAGTCATGGGGAGCGATCTTACCAGCGCCAAAAGGCAAATACTGCGAGAGAGAGATGAGGTCACCCCAGCACGAAGAAGGTAATAAAGACCCACATTGGTATCAACGCTCGAGAATCCAAGTTTGGAATCCGCATCTGTGCCCTTCCGAAGCTTGGAGAACCTGAAAAGGTCACAACGATTTGGCTCTTCATAAATCTCGGGATTGAAGTGAACAGCTTTCATATCGATCGCCACACGATAACCTGCAGGAATTTTGGTGCCATCACCAAAGTGGTGGTCTTGCAGTGCTAAGCGAGGCACCGCAACTGGACAAACCGAAAGTGGCTGGTGAGCACTCGCCGGATGGGTGAATTGTCGCTTACAATGCATCATCCCATACACCCTCCCTATTTCTCGGAGGGCGCTGTCTATCATGTGAAACTTCGACATGGCAGACCGATTCCAGCCCCCCTCAGATATGACAGCAGCACGAACTTCCGCACGAATGAGCTCTCGATCAGCCTCAGAGAGCAGTGCAAGTTCAAACAACGCCTGTGTCAGAAAAATTGCGCTGTTTTATTCGCAGGCATAAGCGACTCTCCGCAGAAAGTGAAATTCACTGACGAAGTGTGGATTGCACCAAAGTTAAGGTGCAGGACGCGCATCGCCAGTTTCTCCACAGGTTCTCCGGGGGGAGCTGCTTTGATCAAAAATTCGGCAAACAATATCTGGACGTGTCGACTTCAGTACGGGTGCTGATCCGAGTTTGGGTGATAAGCTCATTACCGGCTTCTCCTCCATGGCCTCACGTTCTTTTAGGTACCGCTCGACAGAAGGGGTCAAAAACTTGAGAACATCCTTCTTGCCGCCGAGAAGAGAGCTCATTAGCCAGTATGTGACACTACGACCACTTGTTAGACCAAAAATTCGCAGAACAGCTTTGCCAAACCACACACGGGCGAAGGATGAAAGGGCTCCAATGAATGAAAGTGGCAGTGAATATCATGTTTTCAGCGTATTTCACCATTGTGTTTATAAACTCTTCGTTGCGGCCAAGATCTGAACCCAGAACGACCCGGTTGCTGATCAGGCCGACCATATGCAGCATGGTGGGGTAGACCTGAACGGTGGCTTAAAAGGATTTGTTCAGCATTCACGGTCAATGGGATGGGCGACTACCTTCTCCGTCAGAGATTGGAAAGATTTTTTGGAGAGCCCAGGCCGTTTCTTCGTTGATCTCTGACATGAGCATCGGGATTGATCGACTCATTTCAGCCCTGACGGCGGTGGCGTGATATGGGTTTTCCATTTGGTCAGGGTTCATGGTGTAAGACAGCTGCAAGTCTTCGCCTACGGCCTGAGATTGATTAAACTACCGAGATCGGAATGGTGAGGATGGTATATCTGACTCGAGAACTATACATACGACTTCATCGGAACTGAACTTGATAAGATCGAGGTATTTTGGCGGCAAAAGGAATACTGGTCCTGACTGGCGCAATTGAGATTTTGGACAAATACCTGACAATGAAAGAGTGAACAACTGACCAAAGTTGGGATAACGAATGGTCCGCCCTCAAACTCAAGCCGACCCTCCTGGATGACACTCAACGCGTCAAAAGTGTAACGAAACGCGGTGCGAAGGTAATTGAAAACACCAGGACCGCCAACGCGCGGAACTCCCCCAGGATGGGACAATCCACGACGTAGACGGAGGTAGACCAAGAGGCCGGCGATGAGAACAACAACAGCGATTATAGCGGAGTCCATGAGGGGGAAGAAGTGAAAGTCGCTGTATGTAAGCGTTGTACGATGAAGGGAAGATAAACAAAATCGGTGAATTGACGACAGCCGCAGTTGTAACTGCACTGCGTGCTAATTTACTTGATAGTGTTCCATCAGAAAAACACTTGGTCCAAGCTGAAAAGGTTTATCCTTCTCGAGCTGAGTAACCTCGATGTGACCTCGCCAGCTTACGTTGCGTCCCGTAATTTAAACCGGGCGGGTAATAGTGTCCTTTCCTTGAAGAGTCGTGTCGTATCATTGAACCCTTCACTGACCTGAAGAAAGTGATTTATTCTCGCACATGATCGGATTGAGCGCTTGGCCACAACAGCCTGAGTAATCAGATCGGTATTGTCTTCCTCAGCTTTGGTTGTAATGGATCTCTCAGGCAGAGCCAAAGGAGTGAGAACTAAAGATGATTGTCAACGTCACGACCGGGAACGAAGCTTCACGCGTCGGACTTAGTTGAGCTATGCTTGGCTTTGTTTGCGCTGCTTTATTCCAAAGGCGCCAGGCACGATCAGTCTCCAAATCAGGAAAACTTGCTCTCGCGATCGAAGTGCGTCTACGGCCTGCGGCCCTCCTCGAGCTCTTCGAGAGGGATCAATGGCCACTTCCACCAATCTTTGAGCCTGATGACAACTAAACATGATGAGAGAATGCGCCACTAGTGATCGTAAATATTTTACTGCCCATAATCAATTCTCAATGTTCAACATCGGGAACCTTTCAGCAACTTGCATCTCCTCATACAGCGGCCAGCCTGGAGCGACCGAGCACAATCCAGCAGGGACGTATGCAGTAACTAACTATGTGCAAAAAGTTATTGGTGGCAAACGTTCCACTAAGCGCACCCCTGTGATTGGCCCTTTCCGTGCATTTCGTGGACCCTGTGTTATCTCGACCAACGCTGGCCGACGAAGTCTAGACCTCCTTTCCGATAGTGGCCACCTTGAACACGCTTCAAAATACCCGAAGGGGGGAGTCCACTTTTGTATTTAGGCCTATAATTTTCTGGTTTGTCGCAATTTATCCTACGAAGTCAGCCCTCTCTCCATCTACTTTGCCCCTAACCCCTCAAATTCTGTCAACGGTCGATAATGGCCATCTCCCAGGAGCAAAGTGGTTCTGAATCAATCAAGAGCGATTCCAAGGGGGAACGATTCGAAGCTGGCGAAGACGGTTACGAAGAAGAACGCAAACGCGTCCTAAGGAAGATCGACATCCATATCTTGCCCTTCATTTCGATCTTGTATCTGCTTTCATTCCTGTGCGTCCACCAAAGTTTGTTCCCATCCCGCTCCTTGACTCTTCACCCCCAACATCACTAGCGATCGGAGTAACGTCGGTGAGTGACTCCTTTTCCGGCCCCTAGGTAAACTTACGCAGACCCTTTTGAAACTCCTGAAGGCAATGCCAAAGTTGGTGGGATGGCGGAGGATCTCGACCTGCATGGCTTGAAATACAACATAGTTCGTCGCAGATTTGACGTACAGATTCGTTCTTCTGACAAAAAACAAACACGATTAGATTGCGGCCGTGTTTTTCGTGCGTTGCCATTGCCCAGTCCTCCCCAGTAATGTCCAGTCTGACTTTCTAGATAGATCCCATACGCATTTGCCGAAGTCCCATCGTGCGTTCCCAGTGCCCTGCACCTGGTCATTACCTCACATACAACTGTTAGGAACATCGCATTGAAACTTTTCCGGCCATCCCGGTGGAGTGAGTTGATTTTTGCCCTTACAGTTTGCATCACTACTAACACTTGTTGCTTTACAAGTACCCAGTATCATGGTTGCATGGGGTAAGCCTTTTTATGAAAACTGCTCAGACCGCTGAGTAGTTCCGCAGGCATTGTGATGACATTGATGTCGTTGTGCAATTCATTTGAAAAACTCATCATGTGCGTCCACCCCTTTTCGCACCCTCGGTTCGACTCCAGCACTGACCAACGGCCCCAGTGCTCGCGTATTCTTGGGGCTCACTGAGGCTGGCCTTTTCCCCGGCGTATTGCGTTTCCTGCTTGTTTTGACGAAACACTCACTCTGTTCATAGATCACGTTTTACCTCTCCCTTTGGTATTGCCGTGGAGACATCGCATCTCGTATTGCTATTTTCTTCTCGGCCGCAACGATTGCAGGCGCGTTCGGTGGGCTACTCGCGTGCGTACTCTCACAACCCCGAATCGATCATGTGGTGACATCTTCGCCTCAGCTATGGTATTGAACACATGGAAGGTGTTGGAGGCCTGCATGGCTGGCAATGGATTGTAAGCTCCGCGGAACTCTTTTTTCTTCCATAGCTCAGGCAGCTCTAGTTCTGCTTAGAAGGCTTAGGTATGTCTCGCCCCAGTAAACGATGTGTAAAGCCCTTGAAACGTTTCGATCACAGCCACCGTCTTGATTGCGGTCGCTTCTTTTTTCTATATGCACGACGTACGACTGATCATCGAGTCCCTGGACTGTAACTGACTCCCTTCCAGTATCCATCGAGCGCAACATTCCTCACAAAACGCGAAAAGGAATTTATTATCACTATGCTGAAGGAGGACTCACAAGGTCAAGCAACCAACTTCAAGACCAAGTTCATATGGCAAGCGATGGCGGACTATCGCACCTATGTCTTGATCGGCATCTACATGGGTAGGTCACCGCACTTGTTATCTTTTGCTGCCTCTTCACATCGACCTGCATAAAGGACTTTTGATCCCAGTGTACGCGATTGCTCTATTTACGCCGACAATAGTCAAGGAGCTCAGTAAGTTTCTTTTTATTTCTGGAGAAAACGTTCTCAAACAAAATTGTCGCCCAAGATTTTAGCGCCGCACACGCTCAACTCCTCACGGTGCCGCCTTTTGTCATCGGATGTATCGCCACTATCTTCGGTATGACGGACGATCTCTACACCCGGGCCGTAACCTCACTAATCTGTTTCAGCTGGCCGTTTCTCTGACAAACTTGGGGTTCGGGGCCCATTCATCATTGGCGGTTGTAGCCTTTCCGTGATCGGGTACATCGTCTTGTACACCGCAACGTCTCCCAAAGTCGCCTACTTCGGCTCGATTCTCTCAGCAACAGGCGTCTATCCGTGCATACCCGTCGCCTTAGCTTGGACAACTTCGTCTGCTGGAGGAGATGTCAGAAAAGGTCTTGTCCTCGTTTATCTACTCAACCCCGAAGCAGCGTTTATGATATTCAAAACGGCTTTGCAGGTGTTGTGCTTGCGATGGTCATTGGGTTGGGCAACCTCGGAGGGCAAGCATCTCGGATGAAGTCCCCTAAAGTTTACTCACTAACCTGTCGGCCACACCCAGAATCTGCTCATCGTTCATTTATATCAAACCCCCTCGGTTTCTGCTAGGTCATGGCGTCAACATCGGCTGGCTCTGTGTCTCGTAGGTCAAATTCCTAGGCATGTTTGCGTCTTCTTATCAACCCTCCCCCAAGTATAATTCTCAGCGCATTCGCCATGTGGGACTACACGCGTATCAACAGGAATCGCATCGCGCAGTGCGAGCGTGAAGGAATCGACGGCAGCAGAAGAGACGAGTTTAGAGAGATGGGAAATGATAGTCCCTTGTTCAGGTATGAGGAACGTTCTTCCCGTTAAGAGGGAGGTGCTCAAAGTCCCCTTGAATCAGGTATACGATCTAACTCTAAACACATGGCGCTCTCGGTGCCGCCACCCTTTTTTCTTGTAATTTTGGGATGTTTGAATGTTGGGATGTTTCAAAATGTACCTTCATGTTGTTTGGTATCATCAATCGTTTTCGCAAGCAGAACACGTACACAAGTAATTCAAAAGACAAAATTGTAAAAATTGGCTCGACAGAGCAAACGAGAGACAACCAAGACAGGCTCGATACCAAATACGATTTCACCTAGGAATACCAAACCTACTGAGACGGCATCCTTGACGCAGCCTTCTCAATTTTCGCGGCAGCAGCCAATACCGTACGCTCGTAGCCTTCCTCACCTTCCCCTCGGTCCTGAGTATCATTTACCAACGGTGGCGTTGGCGTCTTCTTCGAAGGAGAACCCGTACGCTTGTGCTCCACAGAGTCAAATCTCAACACTCCGCCACCACGAGGTAGAAACCCCAGCATGCCCGTTGCGGCCGCAATGCTGCCGTTGATCATGCTTCCAGAACGGCTTCTGAGTCCCCCGCTCCTGGGAAGTCGACTTTGGGAAGACCGTAAGGTAGAACGCGGTACTATCGGTGATGCGAGACCTGAGGATGCAGCCACGGATTGGAGTGGAGGAACAAGTGGGACCGGAGACGTCGATCTGAAAGTCAGAGCTCCGCCTTTAGGTATTTGCGCGTACGAGGCTCGCCTCTTCATGGCGAGGGGGCGCGGTGGAATAGGTGACGTGGTATTTGAAGACGGTCGGGCGTTCTGCCCCGGAGATACCCGAGGAATTTGGGGTACTGGTGGAATTGGAGAAGTTGATATCGAATTTATCCGGGTGAGGTTCGCGATAGAAGCGCGCCGGGAAATAGTTGGTTGGCGAGTGCTGTGAAGAGGTGGTGAGGGTTTCGCAGGAGAGTTGCCAGAGCTTGACGGTGTCAACGAGAACTGAGGAACGGGAGCTTGTGAAAATCGACGTCGTATGAGCATCGAGGGTTGCGTCTGGCGAGGAGTGAGCAAGATTTGGGGAATTGCTGGGGTCGGAGAGGTGGGAGATGTTGTTGATAACGGGGATGGCTTCTTTCGGATGGACGAAAACAAGTTGACGCTTGATTTGAGAGCACTCGGACGTTCACCGCCCGATATTTGCGGAACGGCTGACTTTTGCTTCGCTTTATCGAGAATCATGGCTCTCGATCTAAGCGTACTGTGCGGAAACCTGGCCGCCATAGCTTGGTCAACTGAGGAGAAATCCGTTCTTGACCCGAAGGTCGGCGTCCCACATCGGGACAGTGAGCTCGCACTATCCAACATTTGGGTCTCTTTCATGCGTGCGATACTGGAGGCGACGTCAACCGCTTCGTCCTGAGGAGAGGGGACTGGGATGGGCACGGCTACGATGTGACCAAACGAAGACCCGGGTGGCTTTGTGACTTTCACGACTTTCCATCCAGCACTAAGAGCCAGTGCTGAGATTTCCCGTAGGGTCCTTTCTTGTCCATTGAACGTAACTTGCATCTACAAAGCCTACCTTTAGCTGAGACTCTGGAGGCTGTAAACGGGTCAACTCACAGTCAGATCCATCCAGTATACATTAGCGCTCGCCTTCCCTAGGTTGGCTAACAAAGGGCTCGGTGGTATGGGGCTCTCCCGACCAGCAACCCCTCTGAGAACATCAGCAGACGGGTCAGGACCTGAGAAATCGTCGCGGCAAGCAAGGGGTAACACAAAATCAGCGATGATCAGTTTGGTATCTGGTGTCGCTGCTTCTCTCAACCGCGAAAGAATACGTTGTGCAAATGCATCCGGCCAATCATGTAAGATGACACGCAAGAGGAACACAGCCGCATTGCGAACGGGCTGCGGGGCAAAAAAGTCATGCACTTTGCGCTCAGATAAGTCTTGCGCCCTGTTGAAAGTGTTGCGAGAGAGGATCACCTTGAAACCGGGCGATGCCCGATTCTAACAATCGAGGGAATTTCATTTTCCAGGCCTGAAGAAAATCAGTTCGCGTGGGTGATCATGAATACCCTCTCGGGGATGCGGCACTGCGCACATACCTGTTTCCCCATCTCTGTGACGATTCCACGATCCTGTATCACAAACTTTAGCCCCAAATCCAGGGAATCTGAGCCGCCGCTTTCGGGAGAAGAAAAAGCTGTAGCAAGTAACATGCTTGTGGAGCCAATGCCCCCTCCCACGTCAACGACAACACTCCCTGGGGGAAGGCTGTGCCAATCAAAACCTTTCACAAACCAGATAATCAGTGAGGACGAAGGCAATTGCACTGGACAACCCTATTTACCGTTGAGGACCGCTCCCGGAGCTTCCCAGTTGCCCGTCCCAGACATAGCTTTTCCGAACCTTTCCAGACGAAAGCGGTTGGGATTGGAGTCGGGGGATGGTGGCTGATCAGAATCGGATTTTTGAGCATATTTACTCTTAACCCCAGAGTCATCGGCCTTGCCAAGTCCTCGAGCAGGCGCGTATACTGCTCCAAGACCTGTTTCGGTGCTGTAGTCCTTGGGTTAATATAAGCAAGTAGGCGAAGATGGGGTGACATGCCTACGCGAACCACGCAGTCTCCAAGCACCCTCGCCCTCCAGCCATCCGAAGAAGCCGATCCCATCTGATGGACCCTCCGATGACAGTTCTGGTGCTGATTGATCCATAGTCCCAAAAGCGTAACAGAAGGGGGCACGAGAAGGATCACGAGCTTCGCGCGTTCTTCTCGAAGGGGAAAGCAGATATGCTTCGGTTAGATATGCCGATGACTTCTGTAATTCATCGGTGCTTTTGACATGCGGTAAGCCTATCAAAGCGTGTAGATAACGCTTGAAAAGAGACGAACCACATTCCAACGAAAGCTGCGATGCCGTTTGTACCATGGTACTTCATCTCTGGCCTATAAAGTGCGCATATAATTAGCAATATGTAGAAAGAGTGTACGGATCCCTGACCTGGACTCATCTTCCCATTTCCGTAAGTCATTGAAGCTTTTTCCGGAATCCACGAGCGAAGAGATTCGGTTGAGAGCGAACACATCAGGTGAGAGTTCCCTCATGATGTGGTGTGTGCACAGAAGGCGAAGGATGTGTGCTACAGTCTGCGGTCAGCTCATCAGGCGATCAAATGAGGTCATACGAAGCAGGACTCTCGTAAATCTGGAAATAGACAAGACTTGCCTAATTTGCCCTTATCCACGCCATTCCGATGAGAAAGCTCGTTAACATGCATGCCGTCGTTTCCAGCCTCTCGTAAGATCTCCACAGTGTGTGAAGCTTCAAGGAGTCGCATGCATGACGGTAAGTGGTACTAAAAAAAAAGAAGGTAACGTGTTAGGCATGAAAGGTCGTATGATCATGCTTCGAAGAATGAAAAATCACGAACCCCCATTGACGCATCGCAAAGCGTCAGGAACGGGTTTTGAACTGTCGCCGCGAGCTGGCCAGCAGCGGCCACGATCCGGTTTATGCCATTGACGACATCTGGACGGGCAGCGAGGACCTCTGCAGGAGAAGTTGGGTCGAAAATGGAATCCAAACAGGGAAAATCCAATGGTGGCCGTTCTGAGTCCGGTGCGGGTACTCTTCCAGGGGTGGTCGGCTGGGTGCCAGGAGTGAGTGGAAACTCGGGATGTGTTGTAACGCAGGGGGTCGGTGGGGGTGAGGCATAAGCCTCTGATTCCACGGTTCGCGATGTGAGACTCATGGCTGGTGGTATTATAGCATGTTGAGGCGTCTTTGGGGGATGTTCGCGGGACAAGAAACCCGGTGATTCCCTCAGAAAGGAGTTTGAGGGCCACTCTTGGGCATCGCCTGCCTTATGAATTGAGGTCGACTCCGAGACACCAGGAGACGAAGTTGGTGAAGAAGATTCTTGGACAGCATATATACGCTCTATGTCGTCGATTGCGTCCCCGATGATAGCATGGAGGGCGCGAAGACCAGCGAACGTCATGGGTGCTGAGCGCGACGTTGAGGAGGCTTGATAGTGAGAGTTGTATGGTTCAAGTCAAGAGAGATCGGCCGGAATTGAAAGGTTTATCTCGGCCGTCTCTCCAGCTTTTTATATTCCCAGAATGTAGAAATCGCCCAAAATGGCAGAGAAGTGCAGTACAAAGAGCAGCGCTGATCGCTGTCTTTCGTCACTCGTCACTCAGCAAAGCTTTCCTGCCACGGCATTTAAGGAAGTCTGCCAGAGAGTGCTCACTTTCATACTAAGGCACCGGAGCAGATGAGGTACTTTGTTCAAGAGTTTGTCGAAGAGATCCAGATCATAATTGTGTTCGTTGAGTCTGACTGGAAATGTTAACCTCGGCGCGTTCTTTGTCCTTGTTATTGCTCGGAAGGACAATCGGCAAATCCCGAAATGCTCCTATATTGGACAGTCTCCGGTAGGCCTCAGAATGCAGAGCGAATCATGGATGGGTCAATTGTTGGTGGTGGTGACGCGAGGGCAACGACTCGAAAGGCTAACCGACGTGCAGAAGCAGTCGCTTTCAAGAGGGCGTTTCTCGAACTATCCGAGGAGCCGTTGATACCGCGACCCGGTCATTACTCTCGTATGTCAAAAACTTCAAGGTAACTCCGCCAGAAGCTTATAGACATTGAACAGTTATCTGCAGGTCATGCCTTCGCAACTTACTGTACTGATTCTGCAAAGCGCCACTGCGATGGTATCGCTCCCGCAGATCCGGTGGCCCCTTCCTATCCGACAATATCGTGTGCATACTATTGTCCGCCTGATCAACCCCACCTGACAGTTTTCAAGAAACTTTTCCTCTCACGGGAGGGGCCCTGTAGCTCTGCTAAAGGCCTGACGAAACTCCAGTCGCGTTTTGCGGGTTTGGTCATCAGGACGAACGCGTCACGACATTTGCAAGGTGTTCATTTCATCCTCCGATTTTCGGTTCCACCATCCGCCCTGACGCTTTACGATGACGAACACAATCGAACTTTCGAACGGCACATCGAAGCATTGCGCATTGACTGGGTCGGAGGCTTTCCTTTCTTTGTATTCGTCTCCAATCATCAAAAATTTGATCTCAGCCTTCTCGGCGAGGAATGATGACGTTAGTCTTCCCGAGGGCGGGGATTGAAGTGTTGAAGGACCCCCTGGATTCCGAGCTCCGCCGCTGCGGCATTCAAAAGTCCCCAAAATTTACGGTGACTAGGATTCTTCGACTTATCTGTTGAAGGTGTATGAAGTACCTTACTTATGTATATCATTTTGCGTGCCCAACCTGACCACGACAAATCAGCACATCTCCAAAGTACATTTGGAAGGCGAAACATCGCATCAGTGCCGATTTTCCGGGAGAACCCGACATTTTCAAGGGACTGCCAAGGCCGCCGTTCTATGGGCAGGGCGACTTTGATTTCTTTGCAAACATCTAGCACAACGACCGGCTTTTCCAGAACATCGGGTTGGGCAACGACACCCGACACCCATACCAAAAGCGGCCAACAATTGAATCCCTCACCAGGGTAAATTTTTCTTCACGAGTCAAAAAACTTGTTCAAACCACACCTCAAACCTCTTCGTATGACGGTAATTGGGAAATTAAATACATGTACAAGCTCCCTTCCATCCACTAGCACCCGCATGAAGAGGACGAGGATTCAAAAACTTGGTTCGCAAGGTTCGATGGGAGAAAGAATGCATTGTATTACAGCATGAATGTAATGTGCTCAGGGTGATTGACCCATCGATTCGGAGATCTAGTTGAATAGCAGTGCCTGACCAACTGAGTCGCACAAATGGAGGCGAACTGGACGAGGAGGAAGTAATCCCTTAAATTCTTCCACCTTTTATACGACCAAACTGCTCTCAAGAGGCTCGCTTCTCTTTGAACAGCCCTCGAAGCTCGAACAAGATGATAGCGTCCTCTCATCCGTTTTGGGAAGCAATCTACGTCAGAAACTATCTGTCTTGTGTGTTTTTCCCCACTTGCTTCCTCGATGTGCACCTCAATGACAAGTTTTTTTCTTGTTCGCAGTAGGCGCAGTGATTTGTCTGATCTGGGAGACCATCGTCACCCTTCCCTTTGAGATTTCCTACATATGGAGGTGCGTGGCTAAGATTCATTAATTTCGTCATCTGTTCACAACTGACGCTGTCACAACAGAAGTCGATGGACTCCCGTGAAGATTCTTTACCTTTTGATGAGGTATATCGCTCTGATCGGTCAAACGTGAGGTCTTCTTCCCCTTCCATGGGTTAACTTTGTATGTTATGATTGACCTCGAACACAGCACAAACCACATCTGGGCATCAAAACTTCTTGCCAGCGCTCCGATCACTTCCTCTGAATGTCGCAAGTGGTTCGCTTTTCAAGCAGCTTTGGTACAAGCTTTGATCCATTGCGTTGAGCTGACCATGATGTTGCGTGGTATGAAAAGTCTGCCCCGTTCGCCCACCTTCCATCATGACGTCCTTCATCAGTGTGGGCGCTTTACAACCGCCGTAAGAAAATTGGCTGCATCCTTCTCTCGCTCTTCACGGTGGAGTTCGTAACGATGGTGATTTGCTCCTTTCGTGTGAATCGCGGGTTCACCTTCAACTCCACTTGCCTGTTATTGAACACCCCAGCCGAAATTGCGATTTCTGCGTGAGTTTTTCTGGGTATCCTTGAACAAGCACTCATGCGTGGTGGGCAGGATTGTGCTCGTAATCTCTCAAACTACGACGTATGCGATGACGATCTATCAACAGAAGTCAGAGGCCAACCACGGACTGAAAGGGAATCAACTCATGGGTCTGCTGACTCGAGATGGCGGAGTTGTTTTGGGGACACTTTTTCGTACGTTTTGGTCTACACCGTGCCTGGCTCGTCAATCTAACTAAGAACGCTAGTCTGTCATACTTTAACGATTCCCTATACACTCTTCGTTCAACAACTCCCACACAATACATTCACGTACGTTTCAATTTTCCGGAAACATTCTCAATCTTGACTGGCGATGAGCAGCCTGTTCATTGTGCTACTCTCGATCATTGTAAGTCGGATGAAAGTGTACAAACCACCTGCTCATGCCATTTAAAAGGGTTGTCGTCTCATTCAAAACCTTCAAACTCTCAAGCCTCCTGAAGAGACCGCTGAATTCGCACTTTCCACGCTGATCTCGACTAACGACATTCCGAACGACGAATTTGAGTTTGGCGAGGATAGTTGATTGTTCCCCCAGCCACGAGCACCTTTACCGCTATGAAGCGCATCTCCCTTCCCCTTGTCAGCAAGGCCCCGCTTGATGCGACCCTTTGCTGCACAGTCAGCTCCCCGCTCATCGGTGCTCAGATCCCCAGAAAGAGAAATCATATGGCCATCTGCATGCAAATTGATGCGGACTAACCTCAAACAGAAAGTCGCACGCCGACGAAATTCTTACCAGTATAATAGCACATATCCTTCTTATACATAGCCAATTTCGTCGATTTGGCACGAATCGCTACTTTCCGTCCCAGTTGAATTCATTTTCTTCATTCCATAAACCCCCTCATGGTGTGAATCGTGAGTCGTGAATCGTTCTCGAGACAGAAACTCCAAGCAAAGAGAAACTCCATGCAGAACGACAACAACCTAGTTATTTTGTGATACTCGGTTGACCCCTCTCTATCCTCCTCCTTTCCTCTATTTCAGCTTGCTTCCTGATCCTGTCCTTCTCTTCGAGGACCGCCAAGCGCGACGCGGCACCTTCAAACTTATCCTCGCACGACTCTTTTTCCTGAATCAGTCTCTCCCACAGTGCATCCAGATCCCTCCCCTTCTTCTCCTGGTGAAGTTGCAGAGCCGCCAACTGTTCGCGAACAGCAGCCAACCCGGCCTCATGCGCCTCCTTCTGTGCGTCGATGTGGCTTTGCATTTGTTCGATCTGGTTGCGTAACGCGGCAATTTCTTCAGAATGACCGCACCGGTCATGTTGGGCTGTGGATGATTCAGACTCGTCCCGAACTTCCCTCTTGTCGACCTTCGTTTGATCGTCCCTGTCCTCCGGAGGAGGAAGTCGTTGTTTCTCAATTACAGAAACGTCGGGCGCTTCTTTCCGCTGTTCAAGGATGTTGTGGATCAGTGAAATACGTAATAATAAAAAAGTGAAAAGGAGAGGCCGCCCGCTCACCCCATAAGATGGAACGATGTTAGAGAGCTGTCGGGGCTTCGGTGGCGGTTCGAAAAACCTCACAAACAGTTTGCAGTGGTTGACTTCCTTATTACGTGTTGCAAGAAAAGCGTTCATGGCTAATTAGCAGGCGGTTAGCATGACATCCACCCGACAAGGAAGGGCCATGGCGATGAGCCGACCAGCAAAAGAAGTAAACCTTGGTCCTCATTTTGATAACTGACGAATGCTCGGGGAGATTTCCATCTTGGGTCGCTCACAACCTGAGCGCTATTTGCAACAATGTGAATCATGAGATTCGGCGAGGGACTGTAAGAGACTCAACGATATTATGGAGCCATGCTAGATGATCGGATTTAGCAACCCTGCGAACGATTTACGAACCAGCATAGCACCTTTTCAAAGATTGCTCGGAGTTCAGCCTCTTGTGCCCACGAGCCTGTGTTTGGACTGAGATTCTGGAAGTTGAGAGCATGAACGTCAACAGAGGTAATCGACACAGGAATAGTCTTTGGCTCACGTTGATGAATAACTGACAAGGATCATATGCGCACAACGACATTTTCATAGCGGGGTCCCTCTGCGCCCTCTTTTCAACACCACGTTCAGCCGCCTGGGCTTCCGCTTCGGTCCAGAATTGGATACTTGCTCCAAGGACGGCATCATTGCGCAACGACGCGATTGCCGCAAACGGTCGAATCAAATCATAAGCATCCTCTGAAGATCGTACAGGCGGATTTATCTTGAGTCGGCGCGGGCGTACGCCCGCGCTACTGAACGACACATTTGCTCCAGAGAACTCAGAATACGGCGAAAGATTGAGCGTAATGTTGAGGTCTGGCAAGGTGCGTAAGTTCAGGAGAGCGTAGGCTCTCTCAGCTTCAAGATAACAGGTTGGGTGAGTCCTGATATCACCTGTGGAAGAAAAAGAGTTGCAAACCTTCGTCTAACGTAAAAAACTCGATGCAAGCTCGGCTCAGCTTGTCAGAGACGTCTTCAATCGTGATCCCAGATACGCGGAAATCGTCGATTGCTTCCGCCAACTCTCGACTTCGTATGCGAGAAGGGAGGACATGAGCGTATAGTACAGAGGTATTAGGTCTAGGAGGAGAGCGCAGCGGCTGTGGTTGCGACATGTTGGTTCAAATTGAGAAGTAAAATTCCGTGCCTGGTACAACGTGTAAAAATCAATTTTTATTGTGAGCAAGGACAAGAAAGACACCAAGTTCGGATGCTTCCACGATGCTTATTCTCATATCATTTCAACGCCAGATTACAAGAATCTCCAATGATTCAAACTTGAGAAAACCCACTCTGAGTCCGACCTGTCGACGCGACGCGTTTGTCGCGTGACCCAACCCAAGTCGTTCGGTGGCGGTGGCACTGATACTCCGAGCCTCTCAACTTCATTCCGACTCTCATGTTCTCTTATCTTCGGACAAAATGCATACTATAATTTCAGATTACAATTTCAAAAAGATTCATCGTCACCAGGACTATTCAATGTTGCTCCGCTTCAGCAACTCACCGCCTTCTGGTGGAATATCCAGACACCCGTCTGCCTTGGACAGCGCCTGCATCACCAACGACCCAACTGAAATATCCGCGTTCCAAACTCTCCGCCCATTCTCGCTTCTGAGTGGCAATCTTCCTATCAAACTCCTGTCGCAACTCCTGAATAACCCTTTTAATCTCCTGCTCCAGCAAGCTGTGCCCTTGACGCATCGAAACATCCAGAGCGATCATACGAGTTTGAAGTTTCTCCTCGTCCTTCTCCCACTCTTCCGCTTGCTCATCTATTCTCTCCCATAGCAACCTAATCTCGCCGCTGATGCGTGGGTACATCTGACTTAGGTCTTCGCAGACCCTACGCACATCTCCAAGCTGAAGAGAAAGACCTTGTTGTGCTGCGAGTTCGACCATTGTCAATCCCATTGATACGCGAGTGAGAGGGTGAGTGGCATACCGTATGCGACGTGGGCGACTCCCCTGGGCACCAAGGCTCTAGCGACAGCCTATGCATCGTCAGCTCATAATTTCGCTCCGAGTTGTCCACATACACCTACCTGCCCTGTGTTCTCACCTCCGAGCCACATATTGAAGACAGTGACGAGTTCGGTCAACCAGAAACACAAAGAGAAGTATCCTTGCACTGCTGAGATGCAGAAAAGGATGACCAGGATTTTAGAGAACCAATCAAGTGGCCCGAAGAACTGAGAGATCGCGTGCAATAAACTGGTGAAGACGGAGATCATGGTTGTTGTGAAGAAAGGTAGTGACCTGCTCTCCCCTCGCCTGAAAGGATTTTATGCGATTTCGTTTCCTTTGTCTTGCGCCTCGAGGCCGGAGGAATCCTGGTTCACCAGACTCGAATCATTCGCGCACATGGCACCCTTTGTTATAGGCGTCGAGTCGAACCTGCCGTTCGCCTTCTATTCGGGGCGAGCCTGAGTGCCCTTGCGCACGGCCAGTTGATCCAAAAACTCATTTCATAAGGACTAAAAGATACAACATGCATTCCAAGTCCCATCGGTTCCAGGTCCGCCATTTCTTTGTTGCTCTTCCCTCTCTATTTAAATTTCTTCACTTATCCACCTAACATTCAAACGTCTTCTGGATCGTCCCCGAGTTGCAAACCTTGGAGAAGTCGTCGTTGGCAACGCAGTTGTGGTTGAATTGGCCGTTCTCGTTCAACCACAAACCTCCTCCACACCCTTCCAACGTCAGACCACTGAACCCCCCAGTCGAAAAAACGTGCCCGCAAGGATTGGCAGGGGCGACGCTTAGGAGGGCAGCGGCGCAAGCGTCGTTGCCCTTGAGCCACGCAACGTTTCGCTGGGACCCATCGTTACGGTTCTGCACACCGATTGCGATGGTGGCCTGAGCAGTGATAGCTGAAAAGACGGCGACGGCGATAAACTGAATAGCGTGCATCGTTGTTGTGTGGTGAATCTAGAACATCGGTAAGTCAGACAGAAAACAACATCAGGGATAGAAATTGACTGACTGTTAACTGGATAAAGGTCGAGTTCTGATTTGTAGAGTTCGATGCTGCTAACACTGGCCCAGTGAGTAACCTTTTATACGTTCTTCAGAACCCAACAGCCCTCCCTGTATGCATTGCCAAGGATTGTCCTTTTGCTAGAGAAGCTAGCCTCATGGGGAGATTCGGAATGACCACACGGAAAGTTGAGTAATGAGGTCAATCAACCCTCCCTTGCTCAGTAACGCCCCTTCGAATTCCAAAATAACAGCGTCTGCTGCGTAGCAATCAAAGTCAAAGACGTAGTGTTATTTTCCGCTGTTCTGCTTAGTGTTGTTGCCTGGCAGGACACACCAGAACGAGCCAAGCACGTCGACCGATTTGATCGGCTATCAACGGAGACCCTCTTTGCAGGTGATAAAGGTATGCGTGTTGATTACTTTCCAAGAGAACACCTCTCACAAAGACCTATTGGCGTTAGAGTCCAATGATTCCAAGGGAAATTTATTCATCTCGAAATTCACCAATAAAATTTCATTTGTTTGCCCTTCCATCTCGCAATCCCGTGCCACCCGACTCGGAAAATGAGATCAAGCTTCTCTTCTTAATTGATCGCACTGAACGAAACCCCTTAGAGATCTGTAGAAGATGAGGCAATTGAGCGGATATCGCAATTCCGATGTATTTTGGGAAGCGCTGCGCGTCAATGTTTTACAAAACCAGGATGTAGCCCACGGGCATTAGGCACAAAGGCCTCTCTGTCAGCCAAAGTTGTATGCAGCCCAACCTGAACTTTGGCTTTCTCATGACGAATCGAAATACCCCTCACGGGAGCGCAGCATAACCCCAGTTGGTCTCACATTAAGAAGCAGGAAAATAGGTCTCCCGTCGATGTGGATGACGCAGACCCCGTTGCTGGCCGTATCAATCGTTGGGTGGGTCCGTCCTATGCGTATTCTTTCTCGCTGAATCAACTTCGAGGGCAGAAATAGCACGCTGCAGTTATCCACCGACTCCTACTCCGCGATCTGGGTCGACATTGGCTGTTGGTAGTTCGCGCAGCAGTAGTTTTGTCACTCTCAAAATGTGAACCTGTGCTCGATTCCAGGAAGTTGCTGGGCGACTGGCGCCGCAACTCGCACTAACTTGTGGTAGGACAGCACGTTGGTGCGCACTCCCTCCGCATCAAATTTCTTCTTGCCCCGTCGAATACTTGCCCATGTGTCGGCGTCGACCATGTGGACGAGAAGCAGAGGGCCATAGGATAGGGTTTGTGTTCAGATACAAGCTAGTCATGACACTTTGCGTTTGATGTGTATCATGAACGGAGAGTGATTTCGGTACTGTCATGGTTGTCCAGCAATTTGTAAGATTCATTGGTGAGTATTAGGATGTACAGTAAAAAGCCACTAAAACAATATACGATGATGTTTGGGTCCGTTAGCCCTTTGCACGCATACAACTACGTCTTCGAGAGGGATCAAATTCATTTCACCCCCTGGACAAGAATTGAGTTGACGGCCTGCGACACAACATTACACTGCTTCTTCATCTTCTCCTTCGTCTCCTCGTCCAACACGGTATCCAACCACCTCTTTGAGCTCCACCGGTCGGGGTGGAACACTCTTTGCGCTCGTTCCAGCAGCAATTTCCGAGCCTCGTTCTTCGGCATCGCGGAGAAAAAGGCCTCAACATCTGACCACGCAATCTCTTTATCCTCCCACTCGAATGGGCTCGTAAGAACTGGCCATGGTACCGATACAACCGTAAGGGGCCTGGCCTTCGTGTACGTCGAGGTTTCAACCTTGGCAAGCAACTCCTTAAACCGCTGAAGCGCCGCTGTGTTGTTCCAGTTTGCCCCCCTCGGACCCCATTGTCGGGTATCTTTCTCCAAACAAGACCGGCGCTCCTTCTCGATGGCTAAAAACCATTGACAGATCTCCAACGCAACTTTCCGCGCCTCTTCAACCCCTCCAGCATCCTTCAAATTCGTAGAGAGCGCCTGTACGTCCACCTCGACCTTTTTCCGCCACTTGTTTTCAACTTCCTGTCGCTCCTTCAGTTGCTTCTGTGCGGTGTCATTGATCTGTGTGCATCGGTCGTTTACCCCCTGGATCTTGGACTTCAACTCCGAACTGATGTCGATGGCGTTTTGGCGGTCCTGCGTGATTTTGGAACTCAAATGTTCGATGTCCTGGGTGAGGACCCCGTTCTTCGCGGTTAAACCCTCTTGATCGCCTTCCAGGTTGCGAACCCGAGCTTTGATTTGCTTAAGGTTGATGACAGACGCGTCGGCAGCTTTCATCATCTGTCGATCGAGATGGGTTAACGAAAGAGCGTTGTCGGTCACTTTGCCGTCAAGGTCACTGATGGTTTTTGCGGTTTGTGAAATCAAGTGCTCCAGATGGGACGAGTTTTCCGAGAGCTTTGTCAGGTGGGCAGCGACTTTTTGGAATGCCAAATTGTGATCGGTGAGGCTCGCCTGAAGTTGAACGGAGGTGTCTTCGTGTTTCGCAATCCAGATTTCACATTGCGCCGTCGCGGTTTCTTCCTTTCCCAGACGATCTCCGAGATTGTTGCAGGTTGCCGTAACCTCTGCGACCAGCTGCCCGAGCTTGAGGACCGCCTCCTCGCCACTCTGCACTCGACCATGGAAGGTAGAAAGTGCCTTCACCTCCGCATCGAGTTGGCGATATGTTTCGTCGGACTTAGATACCCACCTCTTGAGGGCGAGTGTGGCTTCTTCAATGTTAGTAGCTCGGCCTGCTAGATGGGATAGTGTCGTTTCTACTTTATCTAGTCGACCTTCCAGACGCGAATGGGCTTGCTCGAGTGCCACCAGGCTTTCTGCTAGGTGAGGAGGTGGTTGTTCTCTGAGTGCTTCTCGAGCTTGAAGAGCCTTGATGATGTCGTTTTGGGCAGCCATTTCTTTGGTTATCAAAGAAAAATCTGCCTGCAGATTATCATAGTCCTTGTGAACTGGCTCATAGGTATCAGTTGCGTCAGAGGCGAAGTGAGTGGCAGACTGACACGTAGAGAGACCCAGTGCCCACAGGCATACGAATCTTGAGCCTGACGTCGCCCACAGTGTTACCTAGGGGATTTGTCTGAAAAATCTTGATGTATGGACATGCGAGATAGTGCCACACACCATCCATGTTTGATGCGTGATGAAAACGATGGTTTCGAGGAGAGAAAGGAGGCCAGAGCGAATCTTGGCAAGGGACATGAATGAGGGTCTAGTGAGAACGGGAGGGTCCTTTTTCGAAGGGAATACGGCTCCTTATAAAGCTTCCCCAAACCAGCCCAAAGGACCTGGCACTTTACAAAGACTTGTAGTGGCTTGCAACGGATTGACAAGTATTACTGAACGCTCATCAAGGTGTCAACATGTCACGGTTTCCCTTGCGACTTTGCAAACCCGGAGAAACGCCCATTCAGGATCGTCTTTGTCATCAAGTAAAAGGAATGTGGGAATGGTGCCTTGCGATAACAAAATAGAACCTTTATGCTGGATGAGGAGTCATCTTCCCAAAGATTGAAGTATTCAGATGGAATGACCTCTCCCAGCAGCTCGGACTGTAGAAATTCATTAACCAGTGCATAACGAGCACTGAGCGCTGAGCCGTGGTACAGTGGCGGCGGATATTGGTGGTTTTGAGATCAAATTACGTCATGTCAAATTTCTCTTTGACGACTCCGAGGGATGACAATACCACCCCATGTCTAGTAGTGCCGTTGACGAGTCTCGGAACGGTCGAGAAGGCTGGAATGACGCGTTGTTTTTCGAATAAATACGTAGATAGACCTCCCCCGCAAAAACGCACACCCTCTGACCGCCATAGGGTCATATATGTGCCGTGTTCACCTTCACTCAGTCGCTCAGCCTTGGGTAATGGATAAACACAACTCACTAGTGCTAAGGTTTAGTGTCATCCAACACTTGTAATATCCAACACATCCGAACACGTAACGGCACCTTCGGCGGTGGTTGATGAGTTGTCAACGCAGCTCAATGCACAGCTCGCCTTTTTTGGGGCGCCGGCGGCACTGTAACCACTGAGATGACTGACAGCGGGCACGGCGTTGGGGCACTCCAAGTTCATTTCTCAAAAAAAACCACCCAGGCACCATGGGACTGAAACAACGACAACACCCATTCAAAAGGTTTTCAGTCCTCTCCCGTCGAGACTCGTGGGCAGCTCCACTTCGCGTTTGTCAAAACCTTTGGTTCTGCCAGTCATGGCCAATGTGAGCTTTTCACCTCGCTCCATTGAGTGCGACCCCCATATCCACCGAGACTCCGAATAAAAACCTACCTTTCTGGACGAGACTTGTGGCAACAGACTCTCTTCCTTAGGCGATCATATCTGTGTTGTTATCTCCAAAAAAGACAACATCTTTTGACGTTTCATGTTGGTCTCGTCCTTTGTTTTCTCTCGTTCTGGCTGGCAAAGCGAAGCCTTCCAAACAAGCTTATCTGATACCAGGTCATTGACACGTGGAACGTCCATTTGGAAGCCATGCCAAGCCAAGCGTTCTTCCCCATCTCCAAGCATCCTTCAGGCATCTCACAATATGGCGGCTCATGCCTCTCTGGACTCTCGCTGAGCAGTGAGATCTTGCGCCCTCAATTCTTAGGTTGTTATTCACAAAATCGGCGTTATCTGTAAATCCACGTGATCCCAGCTTCGATATGAGCACATGCTCAGCTGTTGGACCCTGTGCTCTACGAGCTCGGGCGCAGGCTTCATTTCTGACTCGATTGCTCGTTCACATACCTTTCTCATGTCTCCCACTCTTTGCGAAGATATATGGGCCCAAGTGACCCAATACATTTCAGTAGAGCAGCTCAAGACTCTCTACAGCGTCAATTTGGCATTTTACAACCTTGCTATGCGTGCTCGCTACGAACAGGTGACGATCAGTCAATATGATCGTCACACGAAGCGCTTTTGCGCCAATCTTCGGTAATTCTTTATGTCTCAGCTGGTACATCTTAATTTACCGGTTTCTATCAGCGAAGCACCAGTCGCAACATTGGTTCGCAGCGTGGTGATACAGCCCTGGGAAGTACAACCTCGTGTGCAACAGAAGTGCCGTCACTGGACGCAGGCCCTCTCTACACTTGTGAACCGAGTCACAGATGCGAGCTACGTCGAACGTCGTGCCACAGACCTCAAGCAGAAGAGGGTCGAAAAGGAGGCTAAGCGCGTCATTAGCGCCCTCTTAGGCTTACCTAATGTCGCGGAGTTCACCATCGATTGGGACGAGGCGCGCCCATGCGACCCCGAGATCCTGCGGCCTTTCGTAGCTCTAATTCGCCAGTATCAGCTAAAGCTGAGGGTTCTGTCGCTCAAAATTCCGACCGGCCTGCTTCCTCTCCTCGCGCCCATCAAGTTTCCCAACCTCGAGGTGTTGAAAATTTCATTCCGCACGGGCAGCATGAGCCGCACCGAAATCAACCACCATCTCGACCCCTTCAGCGTCTTCATCAATAACCTCTACCCTTCATTGGAGGCCTTTTCCATCACGTCGAGCACCTCTTCGGAGGAGCTCGACCTGTCGTACCTGTTCCACGTCTTGGGCCGCTTTCCCCACCTGAAGACATTCTCGTTATCTATCCCATTTGACGGGGTGCAACTATCATCACCCTCGGAGCTTCACGGCTTCCTTGAGAAGCATCTGAAGACTCTTCAGACAGTCCGAATTAGCACCACCCGGTGCACTGCCCCCACTGTCACCCCAGATCCAGGCGCTCGACTTTGGATCCACCGTCTCCTCTCGTCTTTCAAGAACCCGTTCACGGACCTGCGGAATGTCCAGATCGCGTTGAGGCCGCTTCAGGAAGACCTGTCTCTACCATTGGCCTTTCTCATGAGCCATGTTTCGACATTGGAATCGCTAGCATTAACAGATCGCACCCTTGTCTACGACGACACGGAACGACTTGTGAACTTCCTTACTCAAGACTCGAACAACCATCTCGTGTTGAAGAAGCTGAGCCTCCGTGTTCGCCATCTTACCCCTCAACTCCTCTCCCTTCTTTGCCTGAAGATTCCCCAACTTCAAGAGCTCGAACTTTCCTACCATGATATCATGGCTGCGGAAGTGCAGAGTAACGAGGCGGATGGTGGTCGCGCCAAAAAATCCTTGGTACGTCTTCAGCACCATTCTCAGTCACATTTTCTGATAAATCTCCGTTTTATTTTATACATCAGGCGCTTTTCAAGAACCAAATGAAGCGACGCTTGGAGTTTGCGTCTTGGGGTCTCAGAAGGCTCGCCATCCCTTCTGCGACACATGAACGCTTCAGGGAGATCGAGCAGATTTTTATCCAATGCATCCCGGCCCTCCAGGGTGTCACCACTTTACTTCCCCTGGTGACCTAGCACCAGCTTCCAAATTTTCAGACCTTCCCCGTTAGTCTCTCTATGCATTGCTTCTTTTCTCTTACTCGTGTCTTGCTTCCAAGTTATGTGTTGTCCGGCTTTCGTTTAATGTTGTGTGTAATGTGTTCAGTAGTGACCCATGTACTCCTTTTGAGTTTACCGTGTACGCACCAATCCCGAAGTTCATCATGCTCTTCGTAGCCTACCCTCTCTATTCTGTGTCGGATTTACCATACCGATTAATGTTGTCGTTCAATTCCTCGAAATCGGTTTGAATTCGATTGTTTTAGCGTAAATTTGATGACTTTTTTGTGATTCGCCGCGATATTGGCGTCGGGAAGTAGATTTTGACCGAATACGCTCCCGAGTCCCGACGCGCATGCAAAGCTCGGTTAGTGCTATTGAGACCCTCCAGGGTACGATAAAGAATCTAACACCATGGGAACCCAAAAGCCGGCTTGTCGCAAATCGCCCTTTGAGTAAAACCTCCCATCCAGGCGTCTCATCACTCGCGAGCCAGGAAGGGAAGGCGGTAAAGACCGCCTTGCAATGCATGGGAAATGTGTTTGAACGTGGTGCAGGGTCATCGACCCACCAAACTGGGAGATCTAATCAGGATCAGGCAAGGTGCCTGGTCGACTCAATCTCACAAATGGAGCTCAAGCATTTCTCACCCGTTTCAATTCAAATTTTCCCCCGAATTCAAATAGTCGTTTTTTGTGTCCATGCCCCACGTCCCACATTTGGTTCGCTATCGAGTTTGCTATCCTTCTCCCTCTCCATTCTGCTTCGAGGATGACAGACTATCATCCGTTCTGGGAGTCGGTCTATGTCAGGAATTACATTTCCTGTAGGTCGATGATACACCCCCCCCCCTATTCGCTTCCCGCTGGACATGCACTAACGTTCTCAAACTCAAGTGGGCGCGCTCATATGGCTTGTGGTAGAGAGCTCAATCACATTCCCCTTTGAACTCGCGTATATTTGGAGGTGTGTCGCGTTCCTTCGCGCCTGTGTCTTGCCTCACGTTTCGTTCGATAGGGCCCGATGGACCGTCGTGAAAGCCCTCTATCTCTCCATACGTTATACTGCACTGTTCGGTCAAACGTGGGTCCCCCTCCTTCAACAGAAATTTCATCTCACTCAATAGGGGAGGTCAGCGCAAATCATATCTGGGCCTCAAAGCTTCTCGCAAGCCCCCCAGTTCAGCAACGAGACTGCCGCCGATGGTTTGCATACCAAGCCGCCCTGGTCCAATGCCTAATCTACTTCATCGAGGCCATCGTGATGCTCCGTGGTACGTCCGTCTCTGGAGTTTGTCGCAATCCGCATTGACAAACACTACAAAGTTTATGCGTTATTCAACCGTAGCAAGAAGATCGGGATATTCTTGGGTTGCGTATGGATGGTCGAAATGCTTACCATGACCATCTGCGCGGTGCGTGTCAATAGGGGCTTCACCTTCGACCCCACCTGTCTGCTGGTACACATACCGTTTGAAATTGCGATTTCGGGGTGCAACTCTCTTTCTTAACCATTCAAAGTGTAAAGGACTTACACTGCTGACTAGGGCCGTCTTTGTGGTGGCACAAACAATCACGTACGCGATGATCGTCCATCAGCGAACGGCAAGAAACGCACAATTGAGGCGGCATCCATTGACTGGTCTGCTGACTCGAGACGGCGCAGTCGTCATCCTCTTTCTTTTTGGTACGTATATTGTACAAATCAGTCTTCTTCGCCTCATCTGGGAGTTTTAGCTTTTCACGCGGCGGCTATCCCGTATACACTGCTCGTTCAGCAGCTTCCACATAGCACCTTTCCGTGTGTAGTTTTTTCAACCCCATACCCGCAATCACTCTGAGTTGACACGAGCAGCTTGTTCCTGGCGTTATTGTCCTTCATCGTATGTATGTCCCACATAGGCTGATCCTCCTCTCACATTTGTTTTAGGGTTGTCGAATGATCCAGAACGTCAAGACTATCAAGCCCGCAGGAGAGACTCCCTCAAATACCGCCCTTTCCACGATCGTCTCTATCATAGGGGATGAGGAATTCGAGACCAGCGATGAAAGCTGAGTGCCTACGGGATACCTACTATTCGCTATGAAACCTCTTCTACCCTCCTGAGAGAAGACTGCCTACCGAGGATAAAGACAAGTCGCTTTTCCGCAGGCGGACCAACCCTGGGTTGGGAGTCATTCTGTACACCTTAGCGCAGATACTGCATGTCAGCAGCCTGGACATCAACTCCATACGGAGAGCATGCGGGTGGTACCTGAACAGAGAAGGAACACACTGGCAACGAACAAAGGAGTGAAGGTCTCATGGAGCCTGGGCAAACGTCGTAACAATACCATTATCATTAGTAACTTATAAAAGATTCTAATCTGGAACTGTTAATACTACCCTCGTTTTTGACAATTACTTTGTGAATCCCTGTCTGGAACGTTCAATCAAAGTCTTCAATATCGTCGGTCTCCAACCAACCACCACTCTGTGAGGCAGAAGGGCGTAGAGGGTCCAACGAATCCTCATCATGTATGACCCTATCGTCTTCGTCGCGTTCGCCAAGCTGCAGACCCCCTTGGCCGTCCTGTGCCTTGACAAAATTCAGACTTGAAAAGACCCGGTGTGAAGGTGGCGGTCGAGGTACCGCCCGACTTATTTCCAAAGCCTTGAGAACGCCTCCCAACTCGGTCGCAACTTCGACCCTACCCCACGCGCCAACCTTTCGAGCGTTGTTCTAAAAAGGGTTAGATTGAAAGAGCAGAACAAAGGTCAGTTACGTCGTGCGTGAGAAGGGGTGGGGGGGAAAAGCGGCTGACGTCACCCAAAACCCAGTCGCGGACATCATGGACTGAATCGTGAGCCACACGTTCCTTGGCGAGGACAGCAAAAAACTCCGGTTTATATATCGTTTGTTTTCGCCTCGTAACGGGCGAGGGTAACGAGTGTCGAGCTCCAAGAGAAAGAAGGTGGAATTGATATGGGTTGGCTTGGTACCACTACGAATGAATAATTCTGGTCAGCGTCGATCAATCTCCATAAATTGACGAGCCCACCGCTTCTCCCCCACTCGAATCGACCCAGCTCAACCAATCGGCCACACCCCCACATTGGTCCACATCATCACAAAACTGAGTGTAATTTTGTTGCAGGTACAACGAAAACAGCGAAGAATCCACGGGGGAATCTGCATATAGCGCCTGAGATCACATCGTTACTAGATTCTCTTGGAAAAGTCGTCAAAGACATACATCGATATCAACACGGCTCGACCGACGGTCGTGGTGTTCGAGCCAGAGAGGGAGCTTGGGAGGGTCTTTTATTTGCGAATCCGTGTCTTTTTCCTTCTGAATGTCCTTTGCCGATGCTGAGGACCCAGGGGGATCTCCCTTGCCTGATATCGTCAGTACGCTTTGTGCATAGGTGGCATGAAATGACGTACGCTTGTTATACAAAACTTTTCCCAGCATATGGAATAGAGAAAGGGATTGTTCTCTTCTCGTAACAGCTTCCATTACGGCCACTTTCCCTGTCGCCTTGCGTTTACGCCCTTTTTGAGGTTGAGGCTGTAGAATGCATGTAAATTGGAGTGTCATGATAGCACTCCTGATATCTCCGTTCGCTGTCTGAACCACGGCGTCCAGGACTTCCTTTGTTGGACGCATACCCGAATCCGGCAACGCAAAATGAGTGTCGAGCATAGCCAAGAGTGCCTTATGCAGTATAGTCGGCGCAACGGGGTTGAAACTGCGTTTCGCTTGAGTCAGGTATTGCGAAGGACACAAAGCGACCGGCAAATCTCGTTACCTGATCTGGGTTACATAGGGACCACCCAGAAGGCTTCTCGACAGAGCCGTCCGGATATCCACTGCGCCGTCCCTGTCTCGCCCCCAGCCTATCCCGTCAGCCATCCGCTCATCGCTGGCTTCGCCCCTCACACCAGCATCGCTAATGACCAGGACTATGGGGACGTCGATTGCAGTTGGCCACGCAACGAGGTTTTCAAGGACTGAATGAAATTTCACTTGGGTCCCAGTGTGCAAAATGTTAGGAAGGTCTTCCAGTAGAATGATTCGTCGGCCCGCCCTGTTAGTTGCAGCTGAAGTTTGGGACGACGTTGAGAGAGTGTGTTGAGAGGAAGAGGCAAAAGATCCATCCTCCGAAAACAAGCTTTTACAATGAGAAGCACGCTGGATGAACGTCTCAAACTTGGAGAACGAGGATTCGTAGTCATCATCCACATTCCGTAGAAAGGAGCGCGAGTTATCCGTTAAGCTGCCATCTGGCAAGTAAAGATCAGCTTTGGGTCGGGGATTGACAGAGAAGGGTGTTTACTATCGCCAGAGTACGAAACCTCCCCAACGGCATTTCTCCATTCCACAATCTCGAATCCCAATTCTCTTGAAAGAATTTTGAGCGTCGTTGTCTTGCCCGTGCCAGCGGGTCCAGTCAGAACGAGAATCCTCTGCATTCATCCCAACACAGCATATTTGTAAATCCAACAACAAGAAGAGATGGAGCGGGAAAAACACACCCTATATTTTGACAGTTTCCCAGACGGACCTCCATCGAAAGCTTCAGATAGCCAACGTCTCACATCGTCAACTTTTCGCTTGTGTACTGCCAATGCTGCCTGGCACCCCACAGTCAAATTCAGTTTGTCTGAAAATAAGGGGGATCAAAAACCAACCTCCGTTGTCGGTTCATACATATCCACCCACAATCTATCGTCTTCAAGTTTATCAGCAATCCAAGTGACGCGGCAACATGGCTTTGCGAGCCCACCTTTGAATACACCAGCGGGGCTTCCTACGCGTGCAGTGTTCTTCGCTCGTTCTTTCCCCTTGACGCTGCCTTGCGTTGAAGGTGTTGCACCATCCTTCTTTGGAATCGCCGAGTTGGAGAACTAGAACGCGTCGACGTGAGCAAATCAGTCACAGCCGCCGTTAAACAGACGCGTACTGCAGTGAGGGGGTCAAGTCTTTTCCCACTTCTGGCTTGTGTGGCAAGTGTACTGGGTAACAACTGAACAACGTTAGGTTTTGACTGTGATGAGGCCTTCGTTTTCTGAGACCCGGACGCCGTAGGAGGCATCAGAGGCAGGTGAAATGTTGAGGAGTTGAATGGACGCCGTGGCGAGGAACAATTCAGCAATATGAAGTGATGGTACAACAACGCGACGGTCCCGCCATCATCAAACGCGCTGGCGTGGGAATTTCAAGAACCTAACATGTTAGAGGAAGGGAAAAATCTACATTTTATACACTTTTTTTGTAGAATTAGTAGACTATACGAAAAGCTATAAAGAAAGCAAAATCAACCGCCGCAAAGCATTAAAGAAAAAAACTCCTAAAAATGACTCCAATGCCACCAAACCCTCAAGAAGTCGAACAAAAGACACTCCCCCGCAGTGCGCACCCCCCCCCAATTAATCAATCTCAATCACATCATCGTCCAACCTGTCAGTCGCGCTATCCATCAAAATCAAGCCGTCCTCTTCTAACCGTCTTTTCTTGCTTGGGCTAGCGATTGCCGACGCGGCTTTGGGGGTGGGTTTAGACCGTTTTGGTGTCGGCTCCAGATCAATAATTCCATCCTCTTCAACTGGCAACGGGCGTTTCACTGAAGTACGTGGAGGGGTGACCATCTGTGGGAGCAGTTTGACTTTCTTTGGAGGCTTGGGTAAAGGCGAGGGCAATATGTAAGGGAGTCCGTCAAACGGATGGTTCGGCCTAGGTGTCGAAACAAAAAAAAGGCGCCAAGGGTAAGCTACGAAAACATAAAAGTCAAGGCATGTTGACGAACGGCAGGACACCAATCGAAACGGCCAATGTTCCCCATTCTCCTTCCTCGTCTACAATCGTCAAGAACTTGCCGCGAGTGACACTCAGACTCTCCAACGTCCGATCATTGTTGTCGTCCCAATCTGGATCGCTGAGTACTCTCTTGTCTTCATAGACGCTCACTTCGCGTTCATCGTCTCCTAGCAGTGCGCTCACCAGTTCGCCCAGCCGCGTCCGACTTGGGTCGCACAAAACATTCACATAGGTGTCTCGGCAGATCCCACACGAAGGATTTGGGGCACACAAGCTGATGGTGCTCAGTGGCACTGCCGGTTTGAATTGTAGGTGAACGTTCCTCATTTTGTCATACGACTTCCTGAGAAGATGTAGCGCCTGCAAAACGATAAGACCAGACACAATGGCATTTGTCGTAGCGATGGCCGGGATGATATTTCCTGCCATTTCTGAATTATAAAAATCAGCAATGGAAGGAAGCGACGAACTATGCTTCAACATTACCTTTGATCTCCCAGCGAGTCTTGACTTCAATTCCGTAAGCAGCCGATCGAAGATTAGAAGACGCCGTAACAAAATCCAATGTGTCATCATCGTCCTTGTCGAAGGAAATTGAATCTTCGCCATTCATCAGCCGCTGAGCCAGTCGATTCGAACTGGGACTGCTTGAACAACTTGGAACACAGGCGTGTAAAATGAGCCACCCACCTCGAGACAAAAAGGTCCAAGTTATCTTTGAGAGATAGTTGACGTTGATCTTTCAGAAGCACGGTTGAGGTCGAAGCGGATGCGGAGCCGTTGGCTGGCTCGGGCGGGGCATACCGGCCACCATTCCTCGGGCCATTCATTGAGGCAGGCATCCTGGAAGTATGCCCATTGACCGTCGTCGCCGTCTCAGCGCGTAACGAAAAAGACCCATCCATTATCCTGTCAAAATCCAAGGGTACAGGCGGGGACCTCGAGCGCCACATGTCCGACATAGACAAAAGGTTCTGTATGTCGCTTTGGAAAACCTTGATGCAGCCAGCTGGCGGTTGAGAAGCGGTTCGCAAAGACTAGGAGAGGGGGGTCATGACAGAGATCTAACCTTCTCAAATGCCTGTTTTGCTGCACTTGAATGGCCTGACCTCAATGCTGCTCGGACGGACTTGAACGCTTGCGCTTCTTTCCGGAGGTTAGCAATCTCCTGTGCTATTTGTGGGAAATTGTTGCGTCAACGACGTGTTGCCATAAGAAGGAAGAGGGTGATTCGATTACCGTTCTCTCCCTGCTGTTCGGCCTCGTCCAGCTCTGTCCCAGCATCTTCGTCTTCGCCAAACAGCTGACTATATTAAGAACATCAGACGCCACGTCCTCGAACCCACACATCTGACATACCTCAGAAGATAGCTCTTACTCCACACGATGCAGTGAATAGGCTGACTTGGTGTTGAACGAATGGTGCAAACGGGGAAAGATTTGGGGGTGGGTTTAGGAATGCAGTCGAAGCACTCTGTTCGGTCCTGTGCAATGTCACTCTCACATTAGCGCCCATCCAACAAACTCAATCATACATAGGAAGAGAAATAAGTTTTACCTTCACTAGTGGCTGCACTTGGCCGAGATAGCCCGCCGTTCCTGACTCCACGAGGGGGATCTGAGCCGCCATGCACATTTTGTTGACATGCCTTCGAGCATCTGACTTGTCGTTAAGGTACCGCTCCAACCCACTCAAGCTAAAACTTGAGGAGTACAGAGAGCAAGAGACTTACCCAGGTTGTCCAATGCGTTGAGCACAATGTCAAATCTTTGAAACCACTCAATGTCGTATTGAGGTTCCTTGATGTTTCCATGTATGGGCGTGATGCGCACATTGGGATTGAAAGGGGCAGCGGTTTGGGCAGCAACCTGTGACGATCGAATGAAAAGGCGTTAGACCATATTCGGAAAGGAGACCGATTTTTTTTTATTGCAGCAAGCAGAAACTAGTGCATCATGTGGCATTTTTGGCGAAAAAGAGCGAAAAAGCTGTTGACCAGCATGAAGCGCTTGGCAAAACAGACAAAAAGAAGGGCATTTGTGTCGGTCTTCCGACCAAAGGGAGGGGTGCGGAAGTTGGGAGAACGCTCACCAATGCCTTGCTCTGCTTCACATCCTTCTTTCTAAAGAGGAATTGCCGATTCAAGTTTGAAAGGTCGATAGTGTCGAGGTCCAGAAGGGTGATATCACCAAAGCCGGTCAGGACGATGTTCTTCACTGAGCAAGGACTCCGGGTTCAGCGGGGGCCACTTGTTAACTGACCAGTCGTAAAGACAAACTCACAAAGTTCACATCCAATGCCGCCCGCGCCAACTAGTAACACTTTTGTGTTTGAAAGCCTGGCGTGAAGCTCAGGACCAAGGATTGCGGCGGCATGATTGTTACGACCGGGAGCTGTGGACATTGCCAAGTCTTTATTGGGTCGGCAATCGATTGAGTTCTCTAAGAGATGCCCGCGTCAGAAAGGTCTAATTTACGTCCGAAAGTCGGGAGGTCGAAGGAGGAGGAAGAGAAAAGATGAAGTTAATAACGAAACGTCGACGCGAAGTCACGTTCCCTCCTAAATACGTCGGGTCACACCACGTCACAGTCACGAAAGAGAAGGCGTTTTCCGCACACTAGATTGAGTAGATATAGTCGTCCCTAAATATGCGAGAGATACTTGAAGCAGTATAATACCATGTAGACAACGTTAGCTTCGACCAGACGCCACACCATTGAATAAAGAGGTCGAGGCCCCTCCGCTTACCCCCTCTACTATCTCCAAGTTCCCTATACTGCTAGGAGGGAACCCATTACCAGAAGAAGACGGTCTTAGTGATCTTGCAGTGGCTTGTGTAGAATGTGATGACCAAAAAGAGTCGTAAGTTAGAGATGTCGATGAAGAGAACCCAAACGGATCAGCATTTGGTGTCGTGTGATGCAACGAAGGTGAAGTCAGTTGTGGGGAAGATCGGTAACTGGGGGCGTCCAAGTTAGGTGGTCTCCCTGAGAAACTGCTCTGCGGTGGCTTGGGGGTCCAGGTAGCAGGATTTGGAGGCGTTGTTGATGACTTGCCACCCGGAGAATTCGCCACTGCATCGACTATCGGAGGAGACGAAGTATCTTCCTCAGGGGTTGAGTCCGGCTTGCCCATTTCGATGGAAGTTTCCCCCATCATGACAAGTGAAGGAGGCTTAAGATCGGCGTGAGTGTTCGGTGCGTGTGATGAGCCATCGTCTAGAAGACCTTCAACCAACGGTGTGGTGACATTGGTGAGAGTGGATGACCGGGAGAGGTTAGAAGCTCCCATTTTGAACGACAGCGACGACTGGTGGGAACTGGAGCTAGAAGAAGGGAAGGCTGTAGGATCCCGATGCGTGGTGGCAAGAAGTGATGCAGTCTGAGATCGAGTTCCCCGGAGATGAGAGTGGCGAAAGTAAAGGTTCTCAACCTCGTTTAAGTTCTGCTTTTGCTAAATGTCGAAAGAAGTCAGATACTAGAGCAGCACAGACGCTCTGTGACATACCCAACCATGTTCTACCTTCAGTTTGGCATACTGCAACCGCATCTGAAGCTGCCTTGAAAGCTGCGGGGGAACGCATTGATCACCGAGGCGGGTCAAGCAGAAGTGATACATACATGATTGGCCCTGGCCCTTTCTAATGTCTGTCTCCGCTTTCTATCAAGTTCATTGGTCTGTGGCGTGCTTGGTGTAGTGGCGACCATGATGAGTTGTGAATAAACCGCCACAGCGTTTGGCAGAACTTGAAAGACCGAAAATGTTCAACAACACAATATGGACCAGCTCCTAAAACTCACAATGAATTGTATGCAGTCAATAGAAATGATCTGTCATGGACGCTAGCAAGAAACGGCAACCCACTAGAAACGCCTCCTCACTGAAAGGTTCCACCATAAAATCAGTCGTGGCTTCCGGTCAAACACGTGTCGAACGTCATGTGCCTTCGACAGAGCATCACGTGTCCGAACCTCCTCATTCTGGATTCCGGACTTCGGGTTCGGAATCGGAAGGTGAGCGAGGCGGAGGGAAATTTCGATCCGTTTCAGTAACACACAGGAGAATGATATCTGTCTGACACATCTTGCTTCATATTCAGTCATCGTCAGTGCGTGAACACCATTAAATTTCTTCCGATGCGTCTTCCCCCTCCTCTGAATTTTACATCATGGCTGGCCGAGAAAAAACATCTTCTTCAACCTCCTGTCAATAACTTTTGTTTGTATCAAGGTCAAGATTTCACCGTGATGGTCGTTGGTGGCCCAAACGAGCGTAACGATTACCACGTCAATGAGACAGAGGTGAGATGCTTTTAGAGATCCCGAGAAATTCCTGTCCCGCTCACAGGACGTCAGGAATGGTTTTATCAGTATAAGGGGGCAATGCTGTTGCGAGTCGTGGATGATGGTACATTTCGAGATATAAAGATTGGCGAAGGGGAGATGTTCCTTCTACCTCGTAAGCGTCATCCGGCCCGCGATATCAAAACCCCTACCAATTACCGAACCCTTATCGGCCGATAGCCAACACGCCTCATAACCCAGTCCGTTTCGCGAACACCGTCGGGCTCGTCATCGAGCGAGTTCGTCCACAGGATTCTGTCGGTGCGTGCGGCTGAACCAATACCCGGCGACGAAGGGCCTCAATTTCTATTTCAAACGTGCTGATAGATCGCTTGCGCTGGTACTGCAAGTCTCCGGCCCACACTGAACCAACGATCATTCATGAGGACTCGTTTCACGTTACAGACCTGGGCTCTCAGTTGAAACCAGTTATTGAAAACTGGCAACAATCCGAGGAGATCAGACGCTGCAAGTCTTGTGGAATGGTGGCTGACCCAAAGTAGTGTGCATGGGTTGAAAGATATAAATAGCAGTCATTCGGTGCCATCTTTTTTAATCTTTTTTTAATCTTAGCAGCTCGAGGGTCCGCCCATCAGTAAACTCTGACGGTAACGGAAGGTAACAACAGAACGTAAGTCGAAGAGTACTTGCGTGCTGTTGCCGAAGAGGACGCGTATGCATCAATCAATCATCTCGCCCTGCGGGGAATCACAGAAAGGCCCTAGAACAATTTGAGAGCGTCTGGCCTGGACGGGTTTTTCAAGGTATAGGTGTTCCTAATTTGTCGTCCGGCCGACGGTCTCCTATTTTCGACGAGGAACCTCCAGCCCCTGAACCTGGAAAAGTGTCCACAAACTTCTCTCTCTTCCACATCGACACATATCTGTACAGAAGTAGTATAGTGCAGACTCACATTGTTATGATGGGTACCACTAATTCGACCCCTTAATCTCTTGTTCGCGTTGTAGCACTGCATCGGCCTCTTGTTCCCGCCTCACTCCCCCTTCCGCGCGTGGTAATGCAAAAAAAAGGCTGTAGGTGACATGGTATCTCGGGTTTCTCGAGAAACTCTTGCCATCTTGATCCGCTATCTCCACCATCGTAAATATGCGCTTTGCGCCTCAGAATTCTTCAAGCAGAGAGTACACACGCCGCGGCTCAAGTTCGCTTCACCAAGGTTTCCGTGTTCACATGGCCAACTTTCCATCCCAATCTTCTCGGTCGCCTGATGTTTTCCGCATTCATAGTCAAAAGGCTATGCACAATTTCAATCCATACTCCCTGTCAAACTCGACGCCGCAAATTTCATCCGACTAAAGAACGCCATCTGTGATACTTTCCAAATGACCACGGGATCTCCCCCTGACCAATCGAACGTGTCTGCGATTCTTTCTCAACCGCCAATGGAGCAGAGCCTCATCCGGATAGAAGTACCCCTGAACTCCTGATGCTATAAAGTCTTCACCGATCTCACAGTGGGCTTTTCCCCAGCTCGACTCACATCCATCTACCCACCACACTCTCAGACCAACCCCCCCTGATTTCCGCCATGTCCTACAACGATGACGACGATAACAACTACGGTTCGAGCAACAACAACTCTGGTAGCCGAAACCAGTCTGGAGGACTAGGTTTCGACGACGATTCTTACGGATCCAACAACACCGTCTCCGATCCGTATGCCTCTGGCAATCGTGACAACAAGTCGTCCAACAACGATTCCTATGGGTCTTCCAACAACGATTCTTACGGATCGGGAAACAACAACAACGATGATTCGTACGGATCGTCCAACAACAACAAGAAATCATCGTCGAACAACGACTCCTACGGGTCTTCCAACAACGATGATTCTTACGGATCGACGGCGAAGAAGACTTCCAACAATGACACCTACGGATCGTCGAACAAGTCGTCTTCCAACAACGATTCTTACGGTTCCAACAACAACGACAACAACAGCTACGGATCGTCAAACAACAAGTCATCGTCCAATAACGACACCTATGGATCTTCCAACAACAAGTCGTCGTCCAATGATACCTATGGTTCCTCCAATAACGATAACTACGGATCGTCGAACACGAAGTCATCATCCAACGACACGTACGGATCGTCCAACAACAACAACGACAGCTATGGTTCTTCGAACAACAAGTCTTCAAGCAACACCTACGGTTCTTCCAACAATGACTCTTATGGTTCTTCCAATAACAAGTCTTCGAATGATACGTATGGTTCCTCCAACAATGATTCATACGGGTCGTCCAACAACAACAAGTCTTCGAATGATACCTATGGTTCCTCCAACAACGACTCATACGGATCCAACAAGTCCTCGAATGACACCTACGGTTCCTCCAACAACGATTCATACGGATCGTCCAACAACAACAACAACAAGGCTTCGAACGATACTTACGGTTCATCTAACAACTCTTACGGTTCATCCTCCAACAACGATTCATACGGATCGTCCAACAATAATAACAACAGCAGCAGCAGCGACTCCTACGGCTCTTCCAACACAGCCACTCAGCCTCAAAAATCGGGAGGCGATTGGGTCGACAAAGGTGTTTCCATGGCTGCTTCGAAAGTCGGGTACAGCTTGGTAAGATTCCCTTCCCACTCCCCCCCCACTTCGTTTACATGCATGAACTGAACTTCTCATTCTCCACCTTACCACTCAGGACGAAAACACAGCTCACAAGATCAGCGATGGACTTCGACAAGGATTATCCAAATTCGGCGGTGGGAAGTGATTGTGAGTTATTTCATTTCAATTTTTTTTGATTCTGGTGTTCGACTCCTCCCTCCCTTCCCCTTCTCCTTTTTTTTTCTTTTCATTCCCACCTCTTCTCAAAAACGTAACAACTGAAAAAACCCTTCCCTCTCCTCTCCTCTCCTCTCCTCTCCTCTCCCCGACGATCTTTTCCCTCCCAACCCTACTATCTTCCACAGTCGGAGGAACGAACGGATCAGTTTGCAAAAGAGAATCAAAAAACCCTTCTCTGAACCGAAACGAGCCGAAAGAAGCGTCACAATTGTTGATGTCGCGATGTAGTAGTACAGTATATACATGACAAAAAAAAACACCTTTCACCTGCGTTTTTGACAGGACAGTTAAGACTACTATTTCAAAGATGAAATAAAAAAGCGATGGTTTTTACAAAAACCATGACGGTGGATTTTTTTTTTTTTTCCTTTTCTTGTTTTGAGCAGACGCCGTGACGACGACGACGACGCCAATTCCATCAATCCAACGTTCAATCAACAGTCAAAAGTCAAAAAGTTAGCTTCCCACCCGTTTACCCGTCCACCCGTCCAACACAAAAATGCAATGCAACGTTCGCTGCGATTATCATTCATTCAAGGATGTTCCAAATACCAACGTGATGTCTCCAAGATATAAAAAAAAAATTGAGAAAAAATGAAAAATGAAATGAAAAAAAAAAGAGAGTGATGGATGAAATGACAACTTAAGCCAAGTCCTAACTATTATCGAGGTCCTTGTAAAAAGAAAAGAAAGAAAAAAAAAAAGTTATGATATAATAAAATAAAGAGTAATCTTTTTGATTCTTTCTCTGCCCAGTCCGTCAAAAAAAGAAGAAAAAAAACATGACCATGAATCGGAGTTCAAAAAAAGAGACCATCAAACACTCGCGACACAAACCAGCGCGAGGATCACCGCCAACCCCCCCAAGCCAACCATCATCATCTACCACCGTAACCTTGTTGTTGATGATATGGGTCAAACCCTCCTTGCTGTTGTTGTTGTAAATCCCGATACTCGTCACGATAAGGCGACCCACTACCCGCATGAGGTGTATGCAAACTCGCCGTGCTTCCCCACCTCTCCTCGCTTCCCCTCGATTCCATAGGACCACCACCAGCGAGGGAATACATCCCTGGTGGTGGAAGCTCTTGCGTGGAATTCGACGAGCTCATCATGTACGCTCCCCCACCAGCAGCGCCGCCGCCAAGACCAGCACCAGCAGCCAACGCTCCTCCACCATCCTCTTCCGCTCCATACGCACCACCACCACCACCACCAAGAGGAACAACACGTCCCACTCTTGCAGCCCGTGCAGCAGTAGCCTCTCTTCTCCTCTTCCTCGCCATACACACTCCAATCACACCACCAGCAACAGCCAAAACGGCCATCGTACCCACAACGGCGCCAACAATCTTTCCCGTACTCGCTCCCTTCGTTCCCTCCCCATCCGATCCAGCTGTCGTATTGCTATTACTCGCGCCCGATCCCGATGCCGCACCACCTCCAACAACACCGTCCACCAACACACTCGGCGGCAACACACTCGCCGCTCCCACCGGCTGTTGCCCAATCTGTCCATTCCCCACAATCAACATCGTCCCATTTGACGGAACACCCTTCACCACCACAAACAACAACGCCGGTCCAGGTTGAAACACGTGTGGGTCCGGATGCGGTTGCGCTACCCTCAACACCAAATCCCCAGTCCCTTTCACAACCTCGAACGTCGAATTCAACTGCATATGTCTCTGCCCCATATTCATCGCATGCGTCGTGAACCCTCCTCTGACCAACACAACCTTGGCGGCGTTCCCTGCATCGTTCGCGCTTCCCGAATACGAACTCCCTTGGACCGTCAAATTGAAGTAATCCCCTCCATAGCTCAAAGTCTTTGGTATCGGCGTACTCGTCGTGTTCACCACAGGCCTGACAGCAGCTCCAAAGTACGGCGGGTAGAAAATCTCCGCGCGATATTCCGTCGGGAACACCGTCGATGTGTTCACGTCCACGTTCGGATTCGATCCCGCAATAAGCACAGACGCGTCCGGTAACAACATCGCGCTCGAGTGATACAACCTCGCAATGGAGCTGTTCTGGAACGAGGCGGGACGACTCCATCGTTGTCCAGCGATTGCCGAAGGGTCGTATATTGCTGGTGTGCCTACTGGTCCCGCAGCGAGTGACTGGCCAAAAGGCATCTGACTGGCGTCCGAAGTTTGTCCTGTGGCGGTGGAATAACCGGCTGTACCGAATTGGCCGCCGTTGACGACGAGCATGGTTCCGTCAGGGAGACTGATGAATTGGCCCATGGTACGACCTTCAAACATATCGTCATCTTGGACGTATACGGGTGAGGAGCCGTCTGTAGGTTCAGGGGTGATCCGCTGGCAGTCTTTAGACGCGGGGTAGGTCCAGGTATTGATAGCGGGGAAGGAGTAATTGCCCCAGGCATCGTCTGGCATGTCAGAGCCACCGCAAAAGATCATGGTAGGTGTGTAATTGTTTTCAGGGGTGAGCGGGAGCATAGCAGTGGCACCTGAAGCAGGGTAAACACGGACAACGCCGTTGGGCATAGGGGGCAGGTCCGTTTCGACATTGTTTGTGTAATCCCAAAGGGCTGTCGATCATGTCAGGGTCAAATTCATCCCGGGGATTTAGGCGAAAGGACATACTAGTGGAAACATTTGCTTGAAGGAAAATTTTACCCGAAGGCATGAGGAATGAATGCGCATATGCATTCAGACCGGAAGTTGCGACCAAGAATTGTAACGTTTGAGGAGTTTGACCGTCTGGAGGGTAAAACTCGAAAGTCGAGTCCGCGGCTCCACCTTGATTCTCGGGGTCGGTGTTTGGAGTGTTTCTATTAATGTAACCGCCATTGACGAAGCCACCGATCATGACTACGCGGCCATCAGGTAGAGCCTCTGCAGCCGAGTACCAACGTTTATGTTGCATGGAGAGAACAGCGGGATCATCGAACCATTGGCAGTTTGAGGAGGAAAAGTCGTCCGAGTTTGAGCAAGGGTTTAGGACACGAATTGATTTTGCGCCGTCGAAATCTTGATACTCCGAGTCCCAAGCGCCTGAGCCACCACCAGGGTTAACTTGAGAACCGATATTTCCGCCTCGACCGACTGCGCCATTACCACCAAAGGTGACGTATGAGCCATTTGGGAGGTGCATCCCTGAAGCACAAAAGACGTTTGTGGCGACGTCCATGACGGTTGTCTGACGTGTTGCGATATCCCTTTGACATTGATGGATGAGATGTTGTGAAGAAGACGAAAAGAAAAGAAAGCCTACCAAACAGCGCCCCAAGCAGGATGGCCATTTATTTGAGCGGCGTTGCCTTCAGCCTTGTCTAGCATGTATACTTTTTCGTCGTTACCAAGAAACAACTACCGAAAAAAAGGTCAGCGCGTTGAGAGGAGAGGAAAAGCAAAAGGAGAGACCATCATTGCGGATATGAGAGTTTGACCGCCATCTACGAAAGAGCCTGGTGATTGAGCCAAGGCGTTGTGTGGTACTGTAGCTAATGAAGCTAGTAGAAAGAGAGAAAGAGTGGCGAGCGCCATGGATGAAGAGAGTAAGAAAGGAGAGTGGTTGATGAAACTGAGTGATTGAAATAAAAAGAGAAAAAAGGAGGAGGAGGAGCGGAGTCAAAAGGGGGAGTTGCGGGGCGGTGGTCGTTTACTTGGGGCTTTGTGAAAATCACTTTTCTCAGGGTCAATTTCAATATAAATTATGTAATATTAACTCGGGTAAGCTCTTCACCTGCCTTAGCTCGCCTTGGCTTTGCGTTTGAATCGGTCCAGAGCAGACTTTTTACCGTCTTCATCATCACCACCGTCAACCCCTTGCCTCGTCCTCTGTCTCGACTCTCTTTGTTTCAATAATTTAGCTCGAATAGCAACCTAGACCACGTCAATCATTATTATTATCATTATCATGACACAGGCCACTCACAGCAGTCGGATCAATAACATTCTTTCGTTGTTTCCTCAGATACCTGCCATCCCTCATCAGTCACCAGACTGCGCTTCTAAGAATATACAACAAATCACTCACCGTTTCACACTTTTCCCTCGCCCTCGCATCCGTTTCTTCTCCTCTTCTTCCTTTTCCCGCTTTTTCACTCCTTCCAATTCTCCATCATCATCATTACCTTCTTCATCAACAGCAGCTCCACCACCAACCTCACTCTCGTCAGCCTTCCCTTGAACCCGCAACCTTTCCAACCTCGGCAACCTCGCAAACGGCACCTCCTGCCGCTTTCTATTTATATCTTCCATCTTCCCAAGCGAAGGAAGCAGATCTCTCGCCTTGGTCGCCATCGTTGTCATCCTCGTTTCTGGAACCATTTTTCCTATAAATTCCGGGTCAAGTGAAATCATGTCCGCCGGTATCTATATAAAAATATAAAATATGAATTCCATAAACACGAAGATAAAAAATCCACATGGTCCACGCACCTTGTCCAACAAGCCTCGAACCTCCCTCTCTCTTCTCCCCTTCTTCCCTTCATACATGTCGGCCTCCGCGCTGTCAAAGTTCGGCTCCCCGGCGCCAGGCACAAGGATGCTAGACACTCCTTTCCCATGCCCGATCGTCAACACGTCTTGAAACGGTGCAAACCTAATCGAGCTCAAAGGTCGAGCATGCGGCAGTGGATGAGTGAGATAGAGCGGAGGTGCCGCCGGATAATGATGAATCGTGTGTATCGCCGGAGGTGCGTAAATCTGCATGTATATATCGTCATCATCGTCATCAGCACAAAAAAAGAAAGCCACCAACATTAACTCTGCCACCTTCTGACACCGCCAAATATCCCCTCTGACTCCACTCAACGTCCACTTCTCCAGGTCCTTTCGATGCCGCCATCGACCCTCCACCACCACCGCCAAACGCCCCCTTGACATCCCATACCCTCACTGTCTTTCCCCAATTCCTCGCATCCCAAACTTTGACACTCCCATCCCTCCCAGCAGTAGCCACATACCTTCCCCCCTCCTCGCTCGGATCCACACTCACTCCAGTCACCCCACCCAGATGCGTCAACACCTGCACCACCGGTTTCGGCTGATTCGGCGTCCACAGCGTCAAAGACCCAGCCACATGACCCAGGTACACCACAGCCGTGTGTGGGTTCTGTGCCATCGTTGAACATGCACCAAGGTGCGTACGATGGGAAATCACTGTCGTCCCCGTCGTAGTGTCCAAATAATGTAATATTCCCGGCGATCCCTTTTACACCCCAAATCAGTAATAATAATAAAACGAGATACATGGAAGGAAAGGAGAACGTACGATGCTGGTGAGGAGCCAATGGTATGGAAGGAACTCGAGTCGGTGGATATCGATGAGGTTTTTGAGACGATGCAGTTCTACACCGTCGCGGTCGTATATGTAAACATGTTTCGCTTGTGCGATGGCGTAATGGGAATGGTCATGTAGGAATCTACTAGATGATTAAAACAGGCGGAGTAGACGGGGACGGGAATACGTACGTGATATCGCGACATGTTTCTTGTAGCTGCAATTCTGAATGGACAATGCCTGTTTGCCAATCAAACGTAGCCGCATGTCCCGTCCGACCCACGATCGCCAGATGTCTGTCCGCAATTCAATCATCAATCAGTCAATTCTTCTCCTCAACAACTTCAACAAAGAAAAATCACAAAAGCACACGCAAATCGCATATCGCATATCACAAATCATAGAGAAGAAAAAACAAAAAACCCACCTGCCATTCCTCGAATACCTCACTCTATAACTCCCACCATCCAACTTGACCTCTCTCCTCCCCACCCTAGCCACTTCCCCTCCCACCTCACGTACGATATCCTCCTGACCAATCCTCCACGTCCTCTCCATCTCCCCCTCCACTTCTATCCCACCAGCCTCGTCATGGGGAAGCAACCGCGCCGCATCTTCCAACAACGCCTTCGCTTGATTCGTTTGCGCAGAAAGCCGCGTCAGGTGTGTGCGCAAGCGTAGTGAAGGTATATGTGCGTTTTCGTTTCCGGTATCAAGCGTGGATGAAGGACGGAGGGATTTCGGAATTCGAGTGCGTGTGGATATTGACGCGAGAGTCGCATCGTCTGGTGGTGGTGCGCTCTTCTGATTACCTTTGTGTGGGTGGTGTAAAGACTCCCTTTTCCGCTTTTTTGAGGGAATGGAGCCTGCTTTTGCTATGAGAGCCTCCATTCTACAATGATCAGACACCAAGTGAGCGTGAGCTTGAGCAGTGGGCCAAAATTTCAAAAGACGTGGGTATTGATTACGTATACACCATTAAAAATGACGTCACGACTACTACTCCGTATAACGCAGTTTCGCGCCGTTGCGAATACCTCTCTCGACATCTTCGCGACCTTCGTTGAACGCTCGAACAGCCTCGACTTCCATCATCTTCGCCGTCTCTCTCAACCCTTCTTTCCCACTCGGCGTCTTCTTCTTCCCATCATCTTCCATCGCAGAAAACATCCACCCAGTCAAATACACAATCTGCGTCACTTCCTCCTGATACCCAGTCCCGAAATATTCCACAAACAATGGATGCGCCCGCGCACTCCACCTTTGCAACACCGACAACGCGATCCTCTGCGCAGAGAACAAATCCATAGTCAACGCCGTCTCCTCCATCTCCATCTCCACCCGAACCTTCAACGCCTCGAGCAATGAAAACGGATCACATCGCTTCCCACCCACTCCCCACCCCCTCGTCTTCCTCGTCTTCCAATTCTTCCCTTTCCTCCAAACCGCAAAAGGTTCATCTCCATCCTTCGGAAATAACAACGCCACAACCTCATCCGTCACCCTATAATTCCACTCAACCGCAATATGCGCCAACACCGAACCTCCCATATCCACTGGAAACACACCCGTCCCCTGATCGTTCGTCCTATACTTCCTCTTCTTCTCCCCAGTCATCACAGCCGCATCCAACCCCATCGACACGCAAAACGCCAAATAAAACCTCCCCTTCGTAGGTTTCCCCCCCGGATAAATCACATCCGAACAAATCCGCACCACACTATCCATCACCGGCCACGCCTCCACCAACTCATTGAACCGCAAATAATAATACAACTGGATCAACGACGTCAAATACCCACTCCCATTCACAACCTGCACAATCGCCTCATGCGCTTGAAACAGAATCGTATACGCAGCAACCCCACACGACCACGGGTTCATCCGGAAAAGCACAAAAGCCGGATTATCCTCCACCGCCCTCCCCTCCCTCTTCCTCTTCCCAAACGTATCTTCCAACACCGCTTGTCGTATCCGATCCACGATCATCGTCTTCAATATCCTAGGCATGTCGTCCAAATCGTTCTCCGCGTAATATCGCGCGTCAAAGCTGTCAATCCACGATTGCGCAGCGTGCACGATGTTCTCCGCGATCTTCGTCAGCTCGCGATACGGTCTGTCAAGTTCCCTCTGGTTGACAACCACGCTGTCCCTCCATATCTGCCATTGAAACACCAAACTAGGTGGGATAGACCGCGACACCTCTTTGTTTTCACCCCTGCCGTCGTCGTCGCCGTCCAAGAACCGTCTGAAATCTCTCAACAACCCATGCTCGTCCACCGTTGGTATGATTTTGGCTTTACTATTATTGCGGACCCGCCTCCCAGAGCCGGAGAAGATGCCTTGAGCAGCGACGTGTGGGAGGTGATTCATGTACAGGAAGAAATCCTCAAAATGGCGTTCCAACCTAGTCATCCTCTGACGATCCGCGAGTGGATCAAAGTCTTTGAAAAACCCTTGACGCGCGCTGGGGACCGTACCCGGTACGAGCACCGTTCCGAATTTGTAGAGGGCGAGCCAGGGAGTGTACATGATGAATTCTTCAAATTCTTCTGAGCGAGGTTTCAAGCTGTCTAGGACATCGAGGTCGTCGAGTGTAGGATCTAACCCGAACATGGCTTTGATGACGTCCATGTGTTGCCTGCCACCACTGAGGAGATGTCCATGCGCGGCGAAGAAATCCGTTTCGATCTCCTTGACGATTTCCACAGCCTGCGTTGAGAGGAAGGAAGCTGTGAGGAGGGAAACAGTACCGAACTGGTAATCCTCCCAGACGCTAGTGATATAGGCCCTGAGCTCGTCCAGATCGTAAAAGAAGAACCATGCTGCCAGTTGGAGTTCGGCCATTTCGCTACTGCCTTCGCCTTCGCCTTCGGAGTCCCCATCAAGGATGAGTTTAAAGTCGGTGAGTGGACGTTCGTTCATGGGTGTTGCTGAGCAGATGAATTTGCGCGTTTTGAGATGATCAGGTAACCATTCTTCGGGATCATGTGTACGTCGTCGGGGCTTTGAGGAGTCCTCGCCACTGCTACCGGTAGGTTCCCACAAGCTGAGGGAGATGACAGTGCCACCGGAAGTGAGGTCGACGACTTCCTTTGGTGTAGCAGATCGACTGTGAGAGTGAGAGTGAGAGTGGGCGCGGTTTCGGGTACGGGAAATGGCGCCATCGAGGATGGTACGCGCTTTGCGGAAGACATTGAGGTAGTGTGAATGAGTCAAGTTAGATTGTTTGACGTCTGGGAAGTAGGAAAAGGCTTGATAGAAGGTGGCGACTTTTTCACGAGAGGTGATAATGAAGTCGAGTTGCTCTAGGATGGACTTGGGGATGGCACTAGGGGAGATTTTGGCGGTTCTGATGTTCAACACGAGAAAAGCGTATCAGAGAAAAGAAAAAGTCTTGAAAGTACAAAGGAACTCACACGTCTTGAACCAATCTGAGTAGTTGAGAGGTAGACAGGGTGACACCGACAGGTTCTGTTGGAGGCTGGAGAGTGGTGGCATTATGTGGTGGCCGTTTA
>CEMH01203772.1:15700-27255 GCA_001179725.1 Macrocystidia cucumis | reverse complement strand
TCACAGCGTCAGTGATCTTTTCAACAGGCTCGATGTCGTAACACGGGATGAGTTTGTCGTATGTGTCGAAGAACTCGATACCCGTTTCTTTGAATGCTCGTTGAGTGAGTAACAGCCGCTTGATACGGGAGAGACCTATGAAAAAAAAGGTTAGATCGTGAAACCAGCATTCCCGATGACAATTTTCTCACATTCATGTGGGTTATCGTAGGCTTGCTCAATGAGCGCAAGTTCTTCACGCTGGGATTGATTCAAGCGACCTGGTAGAATCATAATAAGAAAACAAATGTAAGTGGTTGTGAAAGGAGAACAAACCCTTCACGGAGTAAGCTTCCTTCAATTTCTCGAGAGCTAGAACAAGCAACTTGGTGTCGTGTTTGTACGAAAGGGGGCTGAGAAAGTTAAGGAAATGAGAACCCCCTTTACACAGAAACCAACGGAGGGCTTACGGGAAGGGRATAGGAGCAAACTTCCGGCTCTCAAGCCAATGGACGGTCGCCGTATAGATTGCCACAGCCTCTTCAGCACTGATGTAAGGACCATCTTTAAGATACCCATGTTGACGCTCTTGCTCGGCTTTCAGGTAAAGGCCTAAACATGTGGTTGTCAGAAGGTAAGGATCACATCAACTTCATGAACACATACGAGTCAGACGGCCCAAGTTCTTCTTCACAACAGCCTTGTCAACAGTAGCCCCACGCCTAATACGTTCACGATTGTAATGCGCGACGGAGCACCACCAATCTGCCTTGCTCTTGATGTAGCGTAGAATGATATTCTCAATGGCAGTCGGCATGCCGGGAACCTTCCATGGAACTTGGGAAGAGGATCAGCTGGATAATGAAATATGCTTCAAGATATACATACTATTCGCTTTCCAGCAACGCCAGGCTTCAGACAGATGTTGCAATATGGTCTTCGACTTGTTCTGCTTGATCGACTCGGGCATCATGTCCAGGATATCATGCATCACAGCAGCACGGAGCTCCAAATCGTAATGCGATTCCACTCTCTGCTTCGTAACTGTCTTTGCGACTCCTTTGCTGTTACGGCCTTCGAATTGACGAGCAAGTAAGTTGCCCAACCTTGCAAAAAGCGTCAGATAATATCAAAGAGGGTGAGAACAAAACTGACCATCGCTCAAGCAAAGGTACAATTCCTCTCATAAAGAAGAGCCAGACGCGCCAACCAGGAGCCCAAAAGCCACAACCGGGACCCTTCCCGACAGGGCCTGTGTTGAACCGGTAGTAGATCAGATGCTTCAAGTCCTTGGTCATGCGCACTTGCCTCATCAACTGCAAATACGATTAGCGTTAGCAACTAGAAGAAGAAAAAGAAAAAGGAAACAACCTTATATTTGTATCGATACATTCCAGTCAGTGCACCGACATGAGCAAAGATATATTGCAGCGCATCCGCGAGTTGAAAAGCGTCCACATTCCCAAGACGGAACTGAACATGAGCGTCGACCACCAATTTGGTGAGGCGTAGGATTTCGCGACACAAATGGAATGCATTTCCAAAACGTGACTTCTTGCGTTCCTTTGTGGTCAGAGTTCTACAAACAACGTCACGAATTCAGACACAATGCTCTACAGTGGGAGAAGGAAACCAGCTCACTTGACAGGCTTCAAGTTCATGTTGTAGTCAAGGTGGAGGTAGTTGAGATTCTGGAATCAAGAATTAGCTCTCATACTGAGCATCAAAGATGAAACTGGAATGACCTTGCGATGGATCAACAAATTGAGCATGTTATAGCCCTGCCGACAGACTTGCAACCCAGCTTCAACCCAGTCCAACTTGGTCGTCTGGAAGAACTTGGTCGCCTTGAGCTGACGGAACAAATTCTTCTTCGACATCGCCTTCTCCGGTCGGGTGCGTAATTCGTTGAGAACGAAGCACTTCAGAAGCTTTTGGTACGACACTCGGACCTTGACGGGTTGATTGGGTGGGCAATGCTCAAGATACCAGTTTTTGACGAGCGGGATGTCTTGAGCGCGACGCATACGACCCGAACGACGACTATACGGCTCCGGTGCCCACCAAAGAGCGATGCCATCCGCCGTCAAGTCATTTTCGAGATCGTGCTCTTCCAAAAAGGGAACGACCACCTCGGGAAGGTCAAACTCGTCATCATCTAATCCATTAGGTCCAAAGATGGTGTCTTCATGCGAGACAAGAGGTGAGTTCTTCGCAACATGGCCACGAAGGGAAATGGGATTGATGAGAGGGTCGAAGTAGAAGGCGGGTAATTCGGGGTCGTCAGTACGGATGTAAACGTTCTTGGGAGCGTGGTAGGGCGAAATGCAAACTGAACGGGGGAGAGAATTATAGAGATGGGGGAAGGCGACCTTGTACTCGGTGCGAATTTGTTGGCGGATAATGACTTTGTTGATATCATTGAATTCATTCCAGTCTTCATCAAACGTATCCATATCGCGATAGAGGGGTTCAAACTTGGGACCTCCAGGAATAGCCAGATTGAGAGCTTTCGCAGTGAAGAAGGACTTTTTGTCGAACAAATAACTCGCGTTTTTGTCGGGTTGATCGGAGAGAAGGATACGCCCAAGTCGATAAAGGTTAGCCATCACGGGGAGAGACAGCGACCAGTATTTGTATGAAGAACCATTGACCGAAGGTGTGTCAATCAGAGGTTTTGGGTCGTATATCCAATCAACGATAGCCGAATCTTCTTCTTCATCCAAATCAAGTTGGATAGCCTCAAGCGGATCTACATCCAATACGTTGTCGCCATAGTCCAAAGGAGGCTCTTCATCGTCAAACGGGGGGAAGCGCATCCGCTTGAAGTGCCGTCGGTCTCGCTTCTCCCTTCGCATAGCAATCCACATAGTTCCCCACTGGGCGTGATATACTGGCTCAATAACTCGGGGAATTTCGTTCACGAAAGTGATCGCGCCCGTAATATGATAGAGCACTGGAACCTCTCGCACTTGCTCCCAAGGAAAAGGGATGTTCTCGAGTAACTTCATCACGGCGTGAGGAACGTACTTGAGGGCCCCAAGGTGGACGCGTTTGTCATTCCTGAATTTGCGGTTGCTCATGTCACCGTGATCCTTGATGATTTTACGGACGTGTTCGGGTGGTAAGTCCTGAATAAACCTGTAAATGAAGAGCCAAGGAGCGAAATGTCATCGTGGAACGCACCTGCTTGCCCATATCCACATATCCAGCCTTTCGCTTCTCACCGTACCGCTTCCTTTGCATTTGTACCCATTTCATGGATTTTTGTGCCAAAACTAGGTGACACGAAAAAGGTCAAGCCGACGCGAAACGACGACAAAAAATGGGGATAAAGACACTAACCTTCAGGAGGCATACGGGAGCCCGAGGCCTGATTTTGTTGAGATGGCATACCAGGCGGTGGGGGTGGCATGAAACCCGGCGGTGGAGGAGGGAAACTCATAGTGTAGGATGATGAAGGTGTTGAGAAAGAGTTGGGTGGATTATGTAAGAAATATTCCCGCCCCCGGTCTCCGTGGACTCGCTCGCACGGACCTTGTCAGCGCACCAGATCTCACTGACAAATACGAATTCAACAGTTGATGACTCGAATTCAGTCATGGCTTCATCATAGAATACATTCATTATATCGCTATCGACAGGAAATAGACCCCTTCATGACTCGTTGAACAACCCCTTGCTCGAAGAGAGCTCAGCACCCAACTTATAAGCGAGAACCTGATCGAGAATACACTCAGATTGCAACGAAGGTAATTGAGTGTAGGTATCATCACAAACCTTATCCCAGTCCAACTTCTGACGCGTCAACGGTAACGCGCGTCTCAGGCCCTTGAACGTTTTCTCTCCCATCTCTTGATACGTCTCGTTCAACGACGATTGGTATTTCCCTTCTTCGTCTCCAATCAAAGCCAGAATTTTGGAAGCTGCATTGCTGACCGGGGAAGCAGCAGCAGCCGGAGGGATCGTTAAGGAAATATTGTGTGTTGTCGACAACTGGACCTGTTCCATCAGTTGTAAATATCCAAATTTTGATGCTTTTCAACCAATACATACATTTCCTTGCTCATAATAATGAACATTGACCAAGATCTTGCCCTTGATCGTGTTCGCATCTGTATCAACAACATATTCAGAACGCCAGCGTCCCGACCTAACATGTTTCAATGATCAGCCATTTGATAACATCGTTCTGTGGCTCACCAGTAATTAGTAGGGTTATACTTGTTCGCAACCACTTGAATCACAAACTGGCTGGACTCTCCCGGCGTTGCAAAAACGGACGCTACTCCGCTCAGGAAATGCGCAGCCAGGTATTGAAGTGTCGAACGCTCTAACGCAGCCCTACAAAATCACAATCAGGAAATGTACCGCCCTTTGATGGTTAACACCACAGACCGAAACTCCTCCGGCTCTACATCAAGCTCGTAAGGTTGTGGATCTGACGCCTCCTGAAGCTGGGGTCAACGACATTGTCATGTTATTGAACCAGAACATACGAACCAGACCCAAGTGATCAAATACAAAGCTGGTCTTTGAGCGTGGGTCAAGAAACCTCTCTTGTCCCTCTTCGTCCGCGTTCAACCGCGCCGCTTCGCTGACGATCGTCTAGAAACAAGCTCGCGTTGAATACTGATCGACACCTTGACTCCAACTATCGTACTTACTTGATGATCGGTCCCTGGAACATCGACCGCCATAAATTGCGCGAGGTTGTATTCCCTAAGAGCTGGAAGAACGCCTTCCTTGAGGAGATCGTCGTCGGATATGATATTGCGCACGTCTGGTCGCCGTCGCGTCAACAATCAAGTATGGGGCCGATATTTACAAGCCTGTTGCACACCATTAAGAACATCATTTATCTCTCCAGGAGGAGACTGAAGCAGAAAGTTTGAGGCAGCTTGGATGCGTTCTGTTGCGTCCATCGTCAAAGAGAGGGGGATTGGTATGGCGCACTGGAAGGTTCGGCATCTCCTGCCGATGCTTCACAACAACCACATACACCGCCTCCCGACACGCCCACGGTCCAGACAACTCCTTACAACCGTTATCATGATCATAGAAGGACCTTTTTGTCTTGTTGCGACTTCCCCTCATCTGCTGCGCTGCGATCAAGTCTCACATACTTGACCCTGCAGCCATTTGTTCTGGGGAATAAACAGGCACATTTCAAGTTACTTGGTTTGTATAAGAACGCACAACCGAATCGCGCGCGGGTGTACTACAAAGCAAGCCTATAGCTTCCTTCTTGATCAAAATTCATACCTCATCCACGATGCGAAATGCGCGTGCTTGGCTTTTTTTGTCATTGATTTTGCATTCCGCTCGAGCATCAGAACCAGATGTTCTGACCGTGCTGGCTGACTCTGTAAGACGTGAAACCCAAGAACACTCACTGGATAACCAAACGTCGAAAATATTTTTTGCTGTCTTGCGGTCATGTCCGAGTTGCTAGACCAGTAGGACGCTGCGGCGCGAAGCTGAAATTGGCAGGTGTTGCCAATGCAGCTGACGATGTAAACCTCACCATCGATTGTCACCTCTCCCCATGCTAGTTTTTTTTACAAAGGACAGTCGACGCGAGAACTCAAGTGGTAGGAGTAGAAAAGCCTAGGATCGTGGACCACGATACTTGTCATTTCTTAGGAAAATCTCATCTTTGGCCAAGGTATCATTTCTTCCTAAATGGGACCGACGGCTTACCTTGCCCTCCGCTAAGTCGTAAACCTAAATTTTCAGTTGGCCAAATTATGCCGCCAATTCGTTCTCTTCGTTCCCACCTACCCATAGGACAACATTGCCCAGGGAGAGCGGGATTTATGGGTGAACCCTCAGCATGGTTCACATAATGAAGCATACGAGTACTTCTCCGCCTCATCACAGTTTTCCGTGGCCAAATCTGAAACAAAGCCAGAGCAACACTCAACCCACAAATATGTGAGTACCTCCCGAGTGTTTACAGGAGACCGGAATTTCATCAGTGTGACTACGGGTTCGAAAAGTTTCATCCCACGCGATATGTACATTCGCCGCGTAGAGAAACGTCAAAGCAAAACAACTCCAGCGAAGAACCCCCACCTAACCCGAATTGAAACGCGAATGGAGTTGAGGTTGCTTCTCCTTCAATTCTACTGATTTCTTGACGACAAGTAGAGCTCAGAAACGAACAGAATGGTTTATTTATATAAATATGACAGGTCAACTGAGCAACCCTTGAACGAGAAATATGCATACGGCGCAACATTGGTAAATCATAAAAGCTGGAATGCTCCATCATCCGCGACTGAGAGAGCCCTGTCTAAAGAAGGTGTGACCTTCTGATCTCATAAAGAGAATTCAATATGACATACCCATAAAAAAAACGGGCGTGGTTTTTTCGCCATTGACTATGCAATCCGTGAGGATCCGGGGTGTCCAAAACAGACTTTGTTGTGGAAGACCCGTAACCTTGCAGTTGGTTAAATAACCACCGGGACCACTATATGCCCTCAATACTGATATAAGAAGACCAAAGGTGTACGCAGGCTTACTTCTTGTTGTATTTGATCTCTTTAGTGCTCGCGTCAAAGGCCAGAACGTCGTTGAGATTTAATGTGTTATTTTTGTTCCCTATGAGGTTTCCCGTGTCGCAGGTCGCGGTGAAAATGGAGTTCTCTTTGATGCCGTAGTTGTAGCAAAGATCGCCAACTGTACTGACAATGACCTGTTTGCCATCAACCGTCACAAGGATCGCTCCTGTGCGAAGGATGACGCTCGAAAAAAGAGAACCCAAGGTCAGCAACACGGCTGGCGAGTTAAGCTTGACGAACATGGCTGAGTGATGTCTTTGGGAAGGAAATAAGATGATTGGGGACATTTCGACGTACTTGCAGGTATATATTTCCGAAAAAGCCAAGCCATCATCTCGATTTGTTTGCGAGTTGATGGTTGAGAGGTTTCATCTACCCTGACAAATAAGAGCGTTCCCAAGACGGACATGGAGAGCCATGGGGGGCCCCGATGGTTTGTTCTACATGTCGGAGAGGCTCAGACAATCCCTGAACGACTTACCAGGGGCGTGCCCTCTGTGGTTTGCGCGTGTCAAGTCTCGATTATTGCAATGTTTCGATGTTTGGATTTGAGATACATCAACGGTATGTAGAATCCATCTCCGCTTCCCCTTGATACAATTCGCCGGTACGGCTACAATTTGGCCGTGAATTGAGACTCAGTCACACCAGCTCCCATCGCTGCTGTCGAAGAGACACCTCCGGTGACCGTCTTGATCAGGTTATCTGCGTAATCCGCGCCGCTCCACTGGACATATAAAATCAGTTTCATCCGGAAAGCAGCAAAAGAGAAACGTTTTACCTTCTGGTGCGTGAGCACATCTGTCCCAAGTTCACGTTCTTTACGTTGGATAAGCTCCACATATGCTTTCATACCAGTCTTGGCAAAGTTTTTGGCAAACAAATCCGAGATATATGCATTAGAATGAAGGCCAGCGAGCTGTCAAAGAAACATCAGCATTCCATGAAAGGTAGCCTAGCGGTGGGACGTACCGTGATGAACTGCCAGACAAATCCAAGTTTACCCAGCTGCCACACATACGCCTCCATGTCTTTCTCTCCTAGTCCTGCAGCGTCCCAGTTGAATGACGGGCTCAGGTTGTAGGCCAACCAATGACCAGGGCGAACTGCATGAACGCCTTCGGAAAACTCTTTGGCCTGTGCCAGTATCGGCTTCTTGGTTTCCATCCACAGAAGATCTGCATAGGGCGCGAACGCGATCGACCGATTCACCGCGCACTGGGTTCCACCTTGGTAACGGTAATATCCTTCACGCGTCCTGGGACTGTCCCAGTTCCAGTATGGCACTGACTTCAAACCAAACTCCTTCTGCGCGATCGCCACTGCATTGGGGTAAGACGTGTGGGCAACGCGTGCAGTGAATTTGTTGAGAGTTGCTTGGTTCGCTCCCTGCTTTTTTAACGCGTTCGCCAGAGTAGTTCCGAACAACTCGAGCTGCGCGGATTTCACCCAGTTGTCTTCGATAGCCTGCAATTGATCTCCGTTCTTTCCAGAGAGCTCGGCATCGGTCATGACATTGACTAACGGCGGAAGGGAAGCATTGGTGGAGCCAAGGATGAATGGGTGGTCTCGGTCGTCGATGTTGGAGGTGATCAAGGTTGCAGCTTCGGAATCCGTTCGGGCAATAGCGAGGTTGTCGACACCCATGATGTCAAATTGGAGTCGAATGGCAACAAGGCGATTAATGTGCTCCTGGATGGGAACAAGAACCTTGCCAGCCATATGTCCGCATTTTTTTGTTCCTGGTGCTTGATCCTCAACATGGATGCCAGCGGCGCCCTTTTCGACGAACATTTTGGCGAGTTTCATGATGGCGGTGAGACCACCGTGACCGGTGTCGGCATCCGCGACAAGTGGGCGAAGATAGTCGGTGATAGGTGTTTGAGCGAGCTCAGCATCCGTCATGTTGGACCGCGCTTCGCGTTGTTTTCTGTCGTGGAAAAGTTGCGCCATGAAGAGATGTTCCACTTTGTTCGGTACAGTGTTCGAAGGGTAATCTGCCACCCCTCGTTATTTGACGCAATGCACGCGCTTTCTGTTCACTGACCTGCGAGATCCGGGCCGGGTTCATTCGTGCTTGACGCAGTGCTTGAGGACTGCCAGCCGGAGACATAGACGGTCTCGAGGTACTTGGCCATTTGCGTCACTTGCACAGGATCCAATCTGTACATTGCGTCACCATCAGAATCAAACGAACTTTTACATCATGATCCTGTTTAACCCGACTCACGCTCCATAAGTGTGTGATGGAGTTCCGCGTTCAGCATGTTCCGAAAGCGTCTTCCACAACTTCTTTGCCATCACATTGGATGGATATTGAATGGGCAGAGTACCGCGTTTCGAAACAACCTCCGCTGCGGTGTAGGGGCGCTTGACTCGCGCGAAACGTGAGCTCTGCCGAGGTGTAAGACATCGTCCTTGGTGCGAGGGAAACGAGCGGTGTGTCGAAGGAGTACTCACCTTCCACCATTCCTCGACTTGTGCGACTTCACGCGCAAAGTTTGATCTTTCGTTGGCCATGGGCAAGAAATAAAGGCGATGTAAGTCAGGGAGATGGTGGGGGTTTGTGGGGAAGGAGGGAAGTGAGTACTACATTTCAAGCTGAATGGAGCCCCTTTCATTTCCCCGTGCACGGAACTGACGGTCCATGTGATTCCGCATGGTCGCTCACTCGGATCGCTCTTTGCGGGTTTCTCAGCCTCTAAACCCGTCGGCTGCCCTCCAAAATCATGGTATACCCAATTCCAACGTCTAGATCATACACGCGTACCGACTTGAGATGTTGCCCAACTTGTACATCTGAGCGCATTAACTCCTATCCGTGGGGTTTCTCTTCTGTGAGACTGCCCGAGTTGCGCTTTTAAGCGGATATGCGGCGGCCACACGATCGTAATAACGAGCGAAAACAGCGCCAAGAAGTACGAAAAAGTCCCATTCCCAGCCTTAACCAGTTGCTTTCGTCGTACTCCAATGGATCCAGCTCAGAAAGAGAAGTGGTCCGCCATGGTTACACTACTCCACGCATAGTCGTGGAATTAGTTTGATGTATTCAATGCCCGCCACTTATCATCTTCTGTCGCCGTCGTATACCAAGCCTGCAAGACCGTATCTGACTACGAAGGCCAGAACACTACCGGCAATCTGGGAAGCGAGAACCGCGTTTCTCTCAGTTTCGCAGTCGTGTGATCATGAATGATGACGTCAATCTTACCTGTGAGCACATGAGAACTTGCACAAGCCGGTTTTCCGACATTGGCCCCAACCACAACAGGAAACAGTTGAGTATAGTGAGGTTTGTCGTAGCCTTTATATTTCCGGTATTTGGATTGGTCGTCAATTGCACGAAACCCAAGAGAGAGAACAGCCTTAAAACAATGGTTGCGATCTTGGAAGGTGGCTTCTCGAACTCCGCAACTGAAGGGTGTAGAAGGTTTGTGTTACGGTCAAATCTGAAATCTGGGTTTAGGCGTGTGCAACAACCTGAATAGAGGAGAAATACCTGGGAACGCGATGTCTAGGACACGGAACCAGCCCGAAAAGTTGCGGACATGACAAAAGGAAGTTGAAGATCTGGGGCAGGAAGAACAACAACAATGTTTTGGAAAAGTGTCCTTGTATGCCCACTACAGCGAACGCCATGCCGCTGACGTAGCACAATGTGTCCCCAGGAAATACGCGCGCTGGATACCTGGAAGAATCATGCATCAGCTACTTCAAAACAAGAAGACGGCAAGCCTCACCAGTTATGGTACATGAACGCGAAACATACTGCAACAAGGGGGAGCATGAAGTATAGACTGAACAGATGCCTCTCAACGAGTTCTTTGCTGCCATGCGCCATGCCTGCTCCCCAAGCACCTCCAAATTCTACTTCACCTTTATTTCCAAGTAGGTGAAGCGGTATTCGAAAGTCTATTGGCCATGGGAGATATAGCAGGTCGTTGATTATCACAGAGACGGCGATGATAAGAGCTTGGCTGACTTCGGAACCATTTATACCAGCGAGGATGTTGATGCTGTTTGTAGCAAATGTGGAGACGAGGGACATATAGATATAATACAACGGCCCTGCACGAATGAACGTGAATACCGTCGCCTTGGCGAAAAACCGATCAACACACCAAGGTTGACGAGAGTTCCGAGTAAAAATCGGAAGGGAAGCGGTACAACAATGACCGTATTGCCTCGCTCGGCGTAATACACCATCAAGAGAGGTATTGAGGCGATTATTGGGATTGGAAGTTTATGCCTCCAACGTATGTCGAATACGTCATCTAAGAACCCGAGCAATGTCGCAACAAGAAGGGAAAGCAATGACGACAGATATGCGGAAAGCTAACGTACGAAAGGCTCAGAAAGGCTCTGAAACGGGGGAATATATGAGTCGGACGTACTTGATGATGAGGAAACGTATCCACCGTTATTCCGTCGGTGCGCTGATTCGCCACAGAACTGGCGATCGCAAAAGGGACAAATATCATCAGGAGTAAGATATAAACGGAGGCACAGATGAGCCCCTGACTCTCCGGTCTATGAGCTATGTCAGAGCTAGCATGATGACTTTTGAGGGAGAGTGTACTCACATGTCCGTGTCATAGATTTTCAGCAAGTCCTTCCCTTTCAAATTGGCTTTGATAAAGGTAGGTCCTAAACTTGGTATAAGGTAGATCGTTGAGACGAAGGCAAATATGGAAAGGCCAACGGAAGTATAAAGTGCAGGTAATGGTGGAATGGGATCAAGGAATGGTCGCCCAACAAACCAAGCTGCAATGGGGACGAGACCGAACAGAATGACAGGTGAAAGTGGCCGAGGCGCCGTAGCTGCGTTCATTGTGGTGAACGCAAGCCGGGAATTAAGATGGTGGTGGTCGAAAGCAAAGAGTCGCGTTTGTCAATTGAGCGACGTGTTCGGCCTTGTCAAGCCGCTCCATGTCTTGAGGTTTGACAACAATGATGAACTCTTCAACGACCTTCGAGCACTTGAACAGTACAGGATGCGTCATTAAA